>KN890744.1:16026-36496 GCA_000934455.1 Apostichopus parvimensis
TAATCATTTTCTGTTTCTATGTAGATTGAAAACGTTCGGTTGCTTAATAAATTCAACAGCAAGAAACCATCGATAGGAACACTGTACCTGACTGCAACTCATCTGATCTTTTCAGACCCAGCAGGGAAGAGAGAGCCATGGGTAACATAAATTAACATAAAGTTTATAAAGATTGCAGAGATTCTTTACATCCCTGGTATTCAAAATAGTGGTTGCGACTATTTGTAAGATTACTTTGGATATTTTGGAGGGTAGCTCAAAGAATCAGAAGAGAAAAAAGTAGTGAAGTTTGTGGAGAAAAAATGAAAAATCATGTACATGAACTGCCTCAAAAGTTGCAAAATATAACACCATCTTGCAATTTAGCACCCTTAATGATGTTACAAAAAATTGTCAAAAGGGAGGCGGGGGTACCTCCTCCTCCCTGTAGCCCCCTTCCCCAGGCCAGAACATTGGCTGCTGGAGGGTCACCAAGGACGATCAAGGGGATATTTGCAGTCACCAAGCAAAAATGTTTGAATACCAGGGCCTTACATTATATTATTAGATAAAGATTGAAACCTTGTCAATGAAAGTTTCATTTGATGCAATGTTATTTCATTTGCATTGTAAGTTAAAGAACCTCTGCATGTTGCTTTAGGCTCTTGTCATTCAATTGTAAAATTTAAAATTTTTTTTACATTCATATCACATTCCTGATTCATCATAACACTGTTGCCTGGGACAGTGAGCTATTTAGAATATGAAAAACATAAATTCAGTTGACATTGATGCTGAGAATTTTTCTGATTTTAACACTAATGGTTCTGTATTTAAGAAAAATTAAAGTCTACAAATTCTGACAAACATACATTCAGTTGCCATGGTCACTGAATAAATTTTAGGTTTCTGTCTTTAAACACTGAAAGTTAAATTGTAAAAGACAAAAGGTAAGTTCACAAGTTCTGAAAATATAAATTCAGTTGCCATGGTTACTGAAGACTTTCTATCTTTGAACATGAGATTGTGTTGCAAACCAGTCAAAGTATTAGTACTCCGTTAATTATGAAAATTTATGAGGTTATCCTGAGGCAACTGGTGCAAGTCAAATTCTGGCCGAAACTTTCTTTGGTCTTCCATAGTTAAGTTATGCTTTCCATTTTCTTCCATGATCTTCCATAAATTAAGATATGTTTTTAATTTGGCATTCTCATATTGATTGGAACTGTACAAAAGCAGCAATTTATAAATAGTAGAGATCATGTCCACGAGACCCTCTACGTATATACCTCCCTCTTCTCCCCCTCCCCCTCCCCCTTGATATCCTACCTTATTATAGCGTGGTGTTCTGTCTTAGGTTAATTGTAAACGTAACCATAAATTCAGGTATCTATATATCATTATGAAAAGAAATGGAAATTTTTTGTCATTGCCCGCTGAATTGGTCAGAAAGGTTTTTCTTACATTTTACGTTTAAAAACTGGTAAGAGGGAAATCAAGGTAGCTGTAAATTTCTCAAATCACTTGTCTGTGAATACAGTAGTTTACGAAAGTATTAATACAGGTGACCAAGCAACGTTTCCCTTCCCTACATCCAGAATGAATCTGTCTGCTAAGTATTATTATTTTGATTGATTCACATTATGGCTCAAAATAACTTCTTTTTTTTGCTTCACAGATTTTGCACCAACACATCTCAGCACTCGAAAAGCAACCTCTCACTACGACAGGAGCCCCTTTATTGATAAGATGCAAGACATTCCAGACGGTTACCTTTGTTATTCCAAAGGAGAAGGACTGCCAAGAACTTTACAAGTCACTTCAAAAGTTATCCAACCCTGGTTAGTATTCTTGTCTAATAATTCAAGTTATTTTGGACTTATTTGTCCATTAAACAGTTAGATACAGATAGTCACAGATCTATCCCTGAAATTGTTTTTTTGAGAGGCAAAGTATGCTGTCCTACAGAAGTAATCAATAGAAATAACAGGGGATAATTTAGTCAAATTTTGTATAGCAGTTTAGAAGGCACAGAAGTTTTGGTCTTGTGAAATACTATGGTGCCCGTGAACAAAACCTGCTGTACATCTGTATATTGGTATATAGCAACTTGACCATTATTCATGAATAGCATTATTCATAGCCAAAAAAGTTATTCAGCACGTATCTTAGAACCAGGAAGTAATAGACAGTCATGGCATTGCTTTCATTTGGTAGAATATGGATTATAATAACACTCCGTTTACGTGCCAATGTGAGAAAGAAAAAGAAGGACATTGGTTAGTGTGCAGCAAGGTAAGCATAGGTCTACAACATGCAGGGTAATTGTGCATTTGCCTTGTAGCAAGAGTTGCAGCCATTTCTGGTGAGGATGAGACAGAAATACAGCAATGAGTAAGGGTGCATAAAGTTGCTGTTTACAGTCAACTTACAAAGAGAGAAAAAAAACTGTTAGCAAAGTGTATAAATATCTCTTCTGCAAATATCCTGTGTAGGTAATTTATGAATAAGTTAGTGGACCTGACTATTTATCTTAGCAGGATCTTTGCACTTCAAAGGCAAAGAGGAAAGGGAAGATCCTGTTAGGATAAAGACCTCTTCTATCTTGTACGGTCAACTTATTAATCAAGTAATAAGTATCACACCCGCATCAATGTCTGAGTAGTTAAGACCGATATTTAAGGGCGGCTTTTGTACTGTACTCTTGGGTTTGATTTAATGTTGGTGGAACAGCACACTTGATTTTCCTTGGTGTCACCAACCAAGATAAGGTCTAATATATAACACTCTTTAATATCTGACAAGAATATCAAAGTATTGGAAACCCTCAGAAAGAACTGTGCATAGGAAGCAAAACATAGTAAATTTAACAGCACATGAAGCAAAACATAGCAAATTTAACAGCATAGGAAGCAAAACATAGTAAATTTAACTGCATAGGAAGCAAAACAGTAAATTTAACATGCTAACATATAATTAAAAGACTGATGAAGTTTTATCGAATAGTCTTACCAGGGAATAATTTAGTGTTCAGACTTTGTGTAGCAGTTTTGAAGGCTCTGAATTTGATCTCTCATAAGATACTGTGGTTCCAATGTATGCACTGCTATACATCTTTCACACTTGTAAACAGTAGCGAGATGAAATACTACTACCAGATGAATTATTCTCTGTCTACAATGGAAGAACCTGGTTCATTTAGTTGGAAAGTGCAAGGTTAGATTTATCAGACTAATAATGCTCTCCTTGCAATTCACACAAATTTTCATTGGCAATAATACTGTCAAGAATGCCAAGTACGGTTGTACTGTGACTTACAGTAGAGGTGTAACTATTGATAGACTACTCAGCACAGGCTGTATCGGTTTGATTGGTTATAAAATGCATTCCAAAAGTCTCTTTCCATACTCTTTCCATACTTCCATACTCTTGCTCTTAATTTGTAGAAACATACTGTTAAAGGTAATGTTTACTAGATACCAATTATTGCAGATTTTTTAATTTTTGGCAACTCTGAATGTTTTATTAAGTTGAACAAACTCCAAAGGCTTCCAGGGAGTCCTATTTTTATATGAAATATATGAAAATCTCACTTGGTCAAACTGTTATTCTGAGCTAGATTGAGAAAAAATTTCAGACTTGTGTTGTTAATAATGACCCCATAAAATGAGGATGTTACTTCAAAGTTCGTTCTGTTAAACTACATATTGCATTGTTTGAATTCTTAAATTTACAAAATGAAACACAATTACAAAAAGCATCAACACATTATCACATAACAGATTTGATTTTATTCTTCCTTCTCCAAATGGATGGAAATTTTATTCCTAAGAACAAAAAGATACTAATGCATTTTGAAAAATTAAACAACGACAAAAAAAAAATTAAAAGTTGGTCTTTACTTAGAGTATTTACTGTACATGAATTGTACAAAACAAATCTCTTTTTTTTTAAAAATTAAAATGTATTTATACAATCAGCAAGATTACCATAAATAATCGATATAGAAAAGAACAAGTTAACGTGAAAAAAGCAAGTCTAAAGACGCCAAGAAGGCTTTTTGTTTATATACCTGACTCTCGCATGAAGAGGCTTGGATACTTGTTAAGCATTCAAGACTGGCATTTTGACAGGTTTGAAACATCTCCCGGGAAATTTTAAGCACCTTTTGAGGAATATATTTGAATATTAAATTGGTACATGCAAGCCTCACAAGTCTGTGGAGCTGTATTTTATCTTAAGAGAAAGACTATATATTATGTATTTATTGATATATTATAAATTGTGGATCTGTATGATAGGGCAAGTGAAAGTAAAACATGGTCCTGTAGGCTGTACTGTACGATATATGTACAGTATATATATATATCGATTGTGTGAAGTTGGGAACAACTGAGTTAAAATTATTGTAGCACTGGGGATGTGTTCAACACATGCTCCTGTATGTATGAAGGAGGCAGTGGAGGGGGGGGGGTGGGATTGGGGGCAGTAGGGGTTGCTGGTATGACAGAGGCCAAGTGCAGAACCTACAGTATAAGGCAGTGAAGCTGCACTAAAAACTAACTTATTGGTCCTCTACTGACTCTTTGTATAGTTACTTCAGACTTTATCATTTCTGTATCAGTTCAATTTGAATGACTGTACAGCGAATCATAGGTACATAAATGGGGAATTGTGTTCAGTTCGAACAGAGAGCAGCTGCTAAGGAAGTAATCTGTAGTATTATTTGCATTATAATGTCCTAACATGGAAAGGAAGGGCAATCAACAATGTGCAGCTCAATCTCATTAAATCTGTTTGCTCACATATTGGAATCACTGATTAACCATCAAAGTATACACATTCTGCCCATTTTTACTATTAATTTGATATACTGCTCATGAGTTTGATTGAGTGCTATTTTCAGTTGAATAATATTTGGACAAGTTTTAAACAAAATAAAACTGTTAGCAAACTGCTTATCCACGAAAGAGCCTGTGTAAGAGAATGTGTAAAAGTAAGTTGGCCTGACATTTTGATCCTAGCAGGATCTTCTTCAGAGGCTAAAACATTTTAGCCTCTGAAGCCATTTAGCCTCTTCCTTCGAAACGTCAGGCCAACTTTACACAATTGTTTTTTTCTTAATATTTTTTTACTTTCTGTTTCAGAAGAAAAAAAAAATTGGTATATTGTAATAAAAAAGTTTTTACCAATCTTAATAAAACTGCTAGGCACTACTGAAATTGAAAGTATTAAATTATTGCCTGGATTCAGGACAGATGGTTTCAACTGTCAAAAGTTATCATCTCACAATTTTATCACTATCAGGGAATACTTTATCCAGTGTTGCATTGCAAATGCAATACAAAATGGTCACATTGCTATACAAAGTGCAAAGATGTATAGCAGCTTAAAATGTACACAGGAACTACAGTATAGTACATTATAAGAGCAACTCAGCGTCTTCAAAACAGCTACATACAATTTGGACAATAAATTATTCCCTGACTTATTGTCCTCAAAACTCTAACATGCTAAACTATATATGGCCAGCAGCTTTCAGATTTATTTTCTCAGGAGATTCTACCCCTTCCTAGATGAGAGGCGGGTTGAATTAGATGATTTATCCTCTCAGGGAGCTGATAAAGTCTTCTGCAGGAGACAGTGACGATTGTACCTGATCGGTGTTAGTTTGTCTAGCATATTAGACAGCAAAATCAAATGGCCTGTAATCGGTCAACACTGATTTGGGGGTCCCTGACGATTACGACACAACACTGCACCGATTTAGGGCACAATAAGGCATCCAGGGGGTCTGGGAACCAAAAAAATAACTATAGTTGAGAGAAAATTCATCATCTTGTAGGGAATGTAGGCTATATTTTAATTCCAATATGCATATCTTCGGACAGTCTGAATGCTCGCTTGAGTGGCCGACTATGAAAGGTAGGTCGAGGGGGTAGGAGGAAAGGGGTATTGGGACAGTTCAAGATGGTCGAAGGGGGCGGTCGCCTAAAAAAGTTTGAGAACCGTGCTGCTGTAGACTGTTTCTACTTCCCCAGCTGTTATTCAAGAGAGTGACAGGACCGTGCTGCTTTTATAAAATATCCATTCTTCTCTCAATTTGCAGAGGACTTGACTGATATGTACGCATTCACTTACAAATCTGCCAGTCTGTCTCCCTCTGTGACTGCAGGATGGGACCAATTTGATCTACATACGGAGTATGCGAGGATGGGGATTCCCAATGGCTTCTGGAAGGCGTCTGCCGTTAATCGCGATTATGAGGTCAGACTCACTGTACAATAATAAGCATCTCATGATAGTTTCTTTTGTCTGTACACCTACAGTAAGGAGGTTTCTATGTTACAGAGCAAAAGTTTTCAATTTTGGCAAAAAAACAATTTTCTTGAGATTTTATAGATCCCCTGTAGGGCATTATTGCCATTCGTTAGAACTGTATCTTCTCTGTCTCCTCTCAGAAAATTCCTCACCATCTAGTTCATGAAATTGTTCATTTTGTTAGGATATTTAGGACTTCTCTCATATGACTGTGATGTGAAGGTCATGCGCCCCCCCTGTTTTCTTTGTCCAGATCTGGCATTTCTTAAGTCTGCAACCTCTTCTCTTTCAGTGTGTTTCACATAGTTTGTAGAGCAACTGCTTAAAATTTGGTTGTTGATATTTCCAAAGGTACCAAGAATAACTCAAAATAAAATTGCAATTGACAAGACACCCTCCTAGATTTTTGCACAAAATGAGAGTTATCGAGTCTGAAACTATGAGAATTGAATCTAGATCCTAATCATTTTGTGCCCTGAAATATACAGAAAGTGGAATACTTACTATTAAACTATTACTTTAAAATTACTATTGTGAAATGAAACATGATTAATGAAGCTAGTCGATATCATTGTTATGAAAAACTTTGCATATTATTGAAAATTTGCTTAAAATCAACTCTTCTTAAATGAGTAACTAACTAATGCACATAGCTTTTATCTATAAAATACATCAAATTTAGCAACTTTATACAAATATTGGTCACAGTCTATGGAAATTAAAATTCAGATTTCATGAAATTAAATGATATATATAATTGAAATCGTAGTGAGTTGGAAAATCCAGAACAGTGAAAAAACGTCCAGCCTCCATATACATATATATATATATAGATGTATAAACACGCATAAATCATTGTTGCCTGATGATCGCCGCACTAAAAAGAACTCAATGTGTGCGTGAAACTCTGAGTTGCAACGCAATGGTTTAGCGTGCTTATATACATATATCTATTTAGCTCTGCACCAGTTGTATTGAGCACTATACTGGTATTACTGAACTTTATATACTATATATATATATATATACAAAGAGCTGTATGCTCATCTTCCTTATTTTGTATGGCACAGAATGAGCCATGCGATAGCCATGTCAGGGTATAAAAAAGGAGTATTGTTTATTGCTTGACACTAACTTGGCAAGTTAAAAAAGGCAAACTGGTCTTTAAAGGGACTGTATAGTAGAGCATTGATTGAAAGTACCAAAATTGATTGAAGACTCAGTTAATATCACCCTGAATTTTTTTTTTACCACAACCATTTTTACAAAGTTATTAAAACAAATGTCAGCAGATATTCCAAAAATGTCAAAGAATGTGTTCAAATTGTCTTGAATATTAATATTGAAATGTTTTGTCCACTTCTAGCATATCCAACAGAGTTTGTGTCACTGTATAATTAATTCCCTTTAAAGATTTGTTTCAATCGAAAGTGAACACCAACAACGGTCAGTATTCAAGGAAGTGTTTTTCTGCAGGATTGACAGGCTTAGAAACATCTCCTCTATTTCCTCTTTGTTCCAGGTATGCCCCACATATCCCAGGATGATCCACGTCCCAGCAGCTTCCCAGTCGTCTGTCTTGTTTGGCAGTGCTAAATTTAGAAGCAGGGGGAGGCTTCCTGTATTATCATACTTGCATCATAACATGGTAAGCCATTGTAAGGAAACTTTGTTTCCTAGCTTAAAGTCATAATGCATTTATCTAGTCTTCCTGCAGGGAAAAATTTAAATGTACACACATGTTTACACAACGCTGTTCAGCACCAAGCCTCATGTGCATTATGATGATTACTGACAATGGGAAGAGAGTTAAAAAGAAAACTGTTAACAAAAGTTGCTTCTCATCTACTGCATCAGGCCTGTATGGTATGATATGCAAGAGTTAGAGAGCCCGCGTGATTGTCGATGCTAGCAGAATCTTCCGCACAGGTTCAGTGAAACGAAAAACAGACTAAGATCACATTAATGGACACAAGATGGACAGACAAGTTTTAATTTTACAAATGAGCAATTTATAGAGCAAAAATAGACTCAACAAAGGAGAGGAAAGATGAAAGAAATGAGAGCAATGAGATTCTGAAAATGCTAATTGTTCTATGTGTATAAAAGAACTGCTTAATGTTCAGATATATAATATAGGTTGGGTTTCCTTCAGAGAATTTGCTTCTTCAATGCTGATTGTAATGTTCCTCATGTGGCAAGTTACACTGGGTTGGCACTCTGCCTGTTTCCTGTTATTTCTGCCTGGTTTAAACCGGCTGATTGTTCTTATTTAGATGTCTGAAAGAGGAAGTTTAGCCTATGAAACTAATCCTTTAAGATATGTAACTTATAAACCAGTAAACTTTATAATCCAGTACATTCCGCAGAGGTTCAGTGAAACGAAAACAGACTAAGATCACATTAATGGACACAAGATGGACAGACAAGTTTTAATTTTACAAATGAGCAATTTATAGAGCAAAAATAGACTCAACAAAGGAGAGGAAAGATGAAAGAAATGAGAGCAATGAGATTCTGAAAATGCTAATTGTTCTATGTGTATAAAAGAACTGCTTAATGTTCAGATATATAATATAGGTTGGGTTTCCTTCAGAGAATTTGCTTCTTCAATGCTGATTGTAATGTTCCTCATGTGGCAAGTTACACTGGGTTGGCACTCTGCCTGTTTCCTGTTATTTCTGCCTGGTTTAAACCGGCCGATTGTTCTTATTTAGATGTCTGAAAGAGGATGTTTAGCCTATGAAACTAATACTTTGGGATATGTAACTTTATAAACCAGTAACTTCTTCAAGCATCCCGTAGATGTGCGTTTATTACTCACTCGACGGATTCTGTCGCTGGTATTGTGTTGAAAGTGAAAAGGCCATATGGCTTTTGTCATAGGAATTAATATGGAACTTTTCAATGCACTGACTGTAAGTCTGAGTTGCAACCAATACATTCCAATGTTTCCTTAGAATTGAAGTTCTTAATATGATAAACTTCATTTGGGGGGTTTAAAGAAACTGGTATTATATAATCACAAAATGCTGTCCAAGTTAAACAAATTCAGTGAGCTGCACAAATTATGCTAAAGACTGTGTCAGTTCTTTTGTTTTGTTTTTTTACATAAACCGTAACATATTGCAGTACTTTATGATACATGCACAGTTCCTATACCCTTAAATGCTCTGCAAAAACATAAACTCAGCCTTATCATCTGTTTAATCGAAACAAGATATTTCTTGAATAAAGAGACAGTTTTATAGATCATTAAATGCATAATTTTCAATTTCATTGTATGAAATTTATTTCCTTGAACCACTTAAAGTTGGTTCAGCAAAGCTTTGTTAGCCTACTCAAAGAAGCATGTGAAGAGGCAGGTTGAGGGGGGGGGGGGAGATAGGAGGTTGTGCAATTGTCTGTTTTTTTGAGTCCTGTGGAGTGTTTTTTTTTTCTCTTTGTGTGTTTTCATTCTGGGAGCTTCCTGCTTTCTTTTTTATGTCTTCTTTTTTTCAATTTTTTTTTTTTAATTTTGCTGACATCGATCCATCTTGTACCATGTACTCGTTATGCTTTTGTGACCAAATCACAAATAATTGTATGAATTGTTTTTTTTGTTTTTTTACCGTCCTGAGAAGACAACCCCTTTACGTTATGACAATTTCCTTTCTCTCTAGGCTGCGATGTGTCGATGCAGTCAACCTCTGGCTGGGTTCAGCGCTAGGTGTATGGAAGATGAACAAATGCTACAAGATATTCTACTTGCCAATAAGGATAGCTCTTTTATGTATGTTGTGGACACGAGGCCTCGGGTAAATTGTTAATATGTTTTAACTTTTATCTACCTGCAGACATGGAAGATGGGGCTAAGGGGAGGGAGGGGAGATGTGAGATGCACCTCATGCAGATTTTGTGGGCAAAATCATAGCAATATCAAAGAAAGAAAAGAAAGAGCAGTTGTATGTACTTTGAAGGGTGCCCTGTAGCTTCTAGATGATTTATTGTTTTGTCCATTTGATTATACCACTCCACTCCACCTCACCCCCACCCCTACACCCTTAAAACAACAATGGGCCCCAACACCTATGAATGCAAGACAAAGTTCTTTATATATATATTGTTTCACCTGGAAATTACGGCTTGGTAGGTATTTTTCATGACATTAATTTCACCGTTTACACCCAGCTACCCAAAGCTGTATTTTTTTTTTGCAAGGAATCTGTTTTTCTGATTTGTTCTCACCAAGAAGGGATGACATTACTTAATAATAGGTTTCCAAATTATGCTATTTTATCAGCCATGCATCGCATACAGTGCAAATGATTTTGTGGTTTTGTTTTCCATTTGTCAATTGACTAGATAAATGCCATGGTCAACAGGGCCTCAGGGAAAGGTTACGAGAATGAAGACTTCTACACAAACATCAAGTTTAAATTTATAGGAATTGAGAACATACACGTTATGAGAAACAGTCTACAGAAGCTTTTAGAAGGTGAGGAAGGATTCTAATATATCCTATAATTTAATAGATCAATTAATCGGATTGCTCTAAATTAAAAGATTTTATGGAATAATTTTATCGGATGTCTCTGCCTGTTTGTAAGATTTAAGTGATTAATTTTATTGGATGCTTCCATTGCTTGTTACATCGATTCAGTTTTCATTGGATGCCTCTATAGCTGTAAAATAATATTGATCAATTCTATTGGATGCCTCTATAGCTAGCTATAACATTGTATTGATCAATTTTATAGGATCCCTATATAGCTGTAACATAGTATTGATCAATTCTATTGGATGCCTCTATAGCTGTAACATTGTATTGATCAATTTTATTGCATGCCTCTATTTTATTGGATGCCTCTATGGCTGTAACATTGTATTGATCGATTTTATTGTATCCCTATATAGCTGTAACATTGTATTGATCAATTTTATTGGATGCCTCTATAGCTGTAACATTGTATTGATCAATTTTATTGGATGCCTGTGTTGTTGGTAACATTTAATCCATTAAGGTTTGTTGGATGCCACGATTGCTTGTTGCATTAGCTGTTTTATTTGATGCCTCTATTGCTCGTAGCATTTTGATGATCAAGTTTTATTAGATGCTTCTATTGCCGATAACATTTTTATGGACTAAATTTTCATAATTTTGTATTAGTTGTTTCACTTTTTTGTTTCCTTTTCTGTTTTAGTATGTGAATTGAAGAATCCATCCATGGAAAACTTTCTGTCAGGGATTGACTCTAGTAATTGGTTAAGGCACATCAAGGCTGTTCTAGATACATCATACTTCATCGCCAAGGTGAGTTGTTTATTATTTATGTCTAGACAGATATAACCTAAGTTATAGCCTCAATGTGATTCCTTGTCTCTAACCTAGCATACTTTATCCCATAGCTTGATAGTCTTCTCTGGATGGTTTTTGTGCTGCTTAGTTATACATTCCTCGAAGTAAACCCAGGGGTGTGTACCGCCCTGCTCTATCAGATCTATTAGCAGAAATCGACTACAGTCAGTCATTAAATTTTCATTGAATTCAGTTTTACTACAGTGGACTGATTATTTCCAAGCCCACTTTTTTTACACTTTCTAAAATGTCCACACATTCAAAACTGGATGTTACTTGATATGCCCACGCATCAAACAATGAAAGCTGCTTTAACTGCTCAAAACTTTGAATGAAAAGTATTTTCTAAAAATTAAAAAAAATATTAATGCCTCCATCAAACAGTAGAGGAAAGTGAAAGTCCTGGTTCATGGAAAATCTTATTTGACCATGCCTTAAGGAAGTAGGGGGGAGCAGCTTTCTATTTGGATGCAATGTTTGTAAATATGATATTAAGATATCTAATACGTTTATCCAGGGAAGAATGCAATGCTTGGTCTGAGTACAACTTTCGCTCTCCAGAAAATAATGCTTACTCAAATCAGTGTTTTCTCAATGATTCTGATATTAAGGTCAACAATATATGTCATTAATTCTAAAACCTTGAAGCAGAAGAATGCATATGTTAGTAGTGATTTTGTTGGCGTAATGGCAATGTAATGGATTATCTTTCCTTTCTCTTAAAATTTGACACCACCAATACCCTCTCGCGTTTTACTGCGGTATACTTTCAACCATCCCAGGTGATCGGAAAACAAACTCAGACCCAATTAATGAACCGAATGAAAATATTAATTTTATTATTGTTGGTCAGATATCTTTAACCCTTCCTTTTGCAGCAGTAAAGTTCTGAGTCTTCAGTATGGAGTTATACATAGAATATTAGGAACTAACTCTTTTCTGTACAAACCTTATCGCAGACACTCCCCTTATGCTTCTACTGCAATGAAGAAAATGAAACATCAGAAACATTTGTTTTGGTTTTGTTCCATTACTATTTCATTTTCAATTTTATTACTATTATTTTGGAAGAATTTTTTTCATTTATGTGTCAAAGATCCCTCTGACCTAATAACTTGGAATGTGTCCCCCCCAAAAAACGAAAAAAAAATCATATTTTATTTCAAATTGATATGCTGTGTGCTTTACAGTACATTGTGTAAAAGTACCTTGCACCATGTGGGAATGACCTGCAGTTTTACTTGCTGTTTAATGTGTGTGTGGATAGGTGGGGGGGGGGGGGTGGTGGGATGAAGGATACAGGAGGTGACCCAACACCCTTCATACATAAAAGTTGATAAGTGTAATTAAAGTATTGAATTAAGTAATTAAGTATTGAAAAGACACCAAGACCCATTTCATGATGAAACCCAGCTTGAACTGTCATTTAATAAACAGTCCCAGGTAAAGTTTGATAAATCCTTAGACTGCTGCCAACAGAAATTAACATATCTGCTAGAGGTAATGTGAAAGAGGTACCAGCACCTGTAACTGTATACTAGTTAATATGTTGTGTGAAATCTCACAGGAGATTGTAGGTGTGTCTGACACAGTCGGTGCAACGGATAGTCGTGGTATTAATTTATTCCTTAATCTGTCAAAAAATGAGATGGTAACAATCATTCAATGTTGAACTACATGGTCAGATAGCCACACAATATTACATCTCTTGTTATGTAATTAAGTCAGAGAGAATGCCCATTGCTTGTGAGTGTTAAAATTATTTACTTTTTGTTTTTTTAGAAAGAGTACATCAGATGTTAGCTACATCAGTGTTTGCTTTCACATTTTGGTTCCAAGAGAATCTTAATATACTGAAATCAACAACTAACAAGATGCAAACAATTTGTGCAATCCTGTATGAGTACTACAACAGCAAGTGTAAACTTACAAGTAGAATACCCCTTGTTAGGATATTAAGAAAATAAGTACCAGTACTTACATTGTTGCACTAGTATTTATATGAGTATACGTACTTGACTCTAAGTACCAGTACTTATCTTTTTGGACTAGTATTTATATGAGTTACGTACTTGACTCTAAGTACCGGTACTTATATTCTTGCACTAGTATTTATATATGTTACATACTTTACTCTAAGTACCGGTACATATATTCTTGGACTAGTACTTATAAGAGTTACATACTTGACTTTAAGTACTGGTACTTATATTCTTGCACTAGTATTTATATGAGTAACATACTTTACTCTAGTATTGGTTCTTATATTCTTGGGCTAGTATTTAAATGAGTATACATACTTGACTCTAAGTACTGGTACTTATATTCTTGCACTAGTATTTATATGAGTATACATACTTGACTCTAAGTACCGGTACTTATTTTGTTGCACTAGTATTTATATGAGTATCCGTACGTGACTCTAAGTACCGGTACTTATATTTTTGCACTAGAATTTATATGAGTTACGTACCTTACTCTAGTACTGGTACTTATATTCTTCCACTAGTGTTTATATGAGTCTACCCATGTGGCCAAAAATTGCATTTTTTTAATAATTGTGATTTGATATTAATGAACTGAATTGGATCTTTCTTTGCCCAGGTGGTTTCTGATGGTGTTAGTGTGCTGGTACATTGTTCGGATGGATGGGATCGCACAGCTCAGACCTGCTCACTGGCTAGTATGATGCTGGATCCATATTACAGGACCCTCAAAGGGTTGGAGGTGAGGGGAAGACTCTCCATATCTTTTGCTTTAAGTTTATTCTTTTTGTCTATTTTAGAGTGTTTTACTTACATTTTTACACAAGTTTTACTTACATTACCTTCCAGATGAGTGGACCGGTTGCAAATCTTAATGGCTACCAAAGATTGAATTACAAAACTTTAAAAAAAAATGAAGTGGGCATATTTTGGTCGGGAAGTCTGGGGACATTAAATTGAAGTCGGAGTCCACATGTCAACTCCCCGCAGAAGTAGCCATGTCTTTAGATTGTACGTGTATATATAGGCAGTGGTGGAATTCTGAAAGTATCTCAGGATTTTGAAGGTTACTGGAAGTAATGAATGATATTATTCACCAACAAAATGACATTGAACGTGACATGACAGCTAGCTGTGAAATGATGATATCAAATTATCTGTGTTGCTTTGTCTGTGAGTCTAGAATTAATTATATGCGTGCAGTTGTAAAATTCTCATTTTACATTCAAAGTGTCTCTGAGCATGGAAGGTCCGAACAGGTTGAATTAAAAATTATTCAGTGCATGTTTTACAAATTTGAGAATCGTTGTAAAGATTTGGGGGACGTTACACAAAATTCAAATTCGGGAGTACTTGTGAAGATAACAGGAATGTGTCGTCCAGAGACAATTCCAGGGACACATTTTATCTGGGACAGTACAGGAAATCCAGGGATTTCTCAGAAATGTGGGAAGTCTGGTCAACCTAGTAACCCTTTCGTAAAACTCATTATAGGAAGTATCACTTTCAGTGCATGGTAAAATCTCCACGATGATGTAAGTAAACACTTGTGATCATATAGCAGTGTTGTAGCCTGTATATGAAATAAAGAACTTTGTACCTCAACAAAATTCAAATCGTGATGGTGACACTCAATTAGTCCACTTTTTCATCTACAAATAAGTAGAAAAGGTGAACTCAATCGGGAAAGTGGCCTAAGTATAAAGATTATTCCTAAAATGATGACTTTTAGTGAATAACAATAGTGGCACTTTGAAAAAGAAACTTTTCAGGTTTTCTCGATGTTGCTTTATAGTTAGCAAAGCAACGGCCTGTAGAAAGTTCTCTTCACTAGTGCCTCTGTAGGTGAAAGGAAAGTTTGTTGATAGCTTACTAGCTTCCTGTACATTTAACGAGGACAAACTGTAAAGAAAAGTGTAAATATGGCTTCGGTTTCTTTTTCTTTTCACATGCAAGACAAAATATTTATATGATTTTTCATTTTCAAGGTCTTATATAACTATGTTGTACTTCATTTTTGGAAGGAAGTCACTAAGTTTAAATTGATTTCATAAGCATGGTAAAGGGGTTTGTAACACTGAACACTACCACAAAACACTAACACAAATGGAAGGATATTAATCTTTGGATAAACATTTCACCCTTCTTCCTCTCCTCTCATATGATAGGTTTTAATCGAGAAGGAATGGCTTGCGTTTGGTCATAAGTTCATTCATCGGTGCGGACTCATCAACGTGGATCCACGAGAGGTATCACCGATCTTTACACAATTCATTGACTGCGTTTGGCAGCTGACCCAACTCTACCCCTGTGCATTCCAGTTCAACGAACGCTTTCTTTTAGAACTTCACGACCACGTCTATTCTTGCCAGTTTGGGAACTTTCTAGGAAACTGTGAAAAAGACAGACTTGGCATGAAGTAAGTGGTTTTGGAAAGTTCCCTGTGGGTCAAGGTTTCCCTAACTTTATACCCCCTACAAACCCCCTGTGGATGTCAGAGTAGTCCACGAACCCCCAACCTTCTGAGACACAATCTGAGTCATTATTATACTATAATATGTATAACAGTGCTTCGTAATAGATCAAGGTCATAGTGTAATATTGTAGAGTTTGTCGATAGGTACGACTTTTGTACATTACTAATTATATGATATATCACATTTTAGTTCAACAAAAAGTACTCTAGTTTTGACTTTCAGAAACGTCTCACAAACCCCCTGGGATGGACTCACCCACCCCCTGGGGGTTCATGCACCCCAGTTAGGGAACCCCTGCTGTAGGTCATCCAAGGGTACTCTGTTGTTATTTATGCAATTAAAAGGAAAATATTTTGATTGAGTTATTTGATTTTATAAGACACTGGATCCACGTTATCATTTAGGTGACAAGGTGAAGAAGTCATCCAGATATAAGCATATTTTAATGCTTAATAACTTGAAAACCAGATGAGCTGTAGATACATTACCAGCAGTAAACGTTTATTTCTCCTCGGACTATACCAATCCAAGAGTAAAAATTCTGCCCACAAGTCGTCCCTTGTAAGAAAGACGAGGTAATTGAAAATATGAATCTGTTACTCCATCCAGTCCACCCAAAATGGCAACAGGACCTAAAAGATGAAATCAGATATAAACTTCAAAGGTTTACAAATTTGAAGCAATAGACTGACTTAATTAATATGAACTAATATTGGCAGTATTTCCATTTACAACACTGTTGATGTTCACCATGAAAATATTATGAAAAAGAAACAAAATTACAAAAAGTGAAAGGTTTGATCTCCTAATGGCAGTAAGATATATTCCACTTTGACAAAATGGCAACCGTTTCAAAAAACATCATATCTTCCAAAGGAGTTGTCCATCTTAAGCATATAACAGCACATAATTAAGATCCCAATTTAATACTCTGTATATTCCAAATATTATTAAAACTCTGCTGCATTGTTATAAGTTTCTAAATAACTCACTAAGCTAATAGTATATAAGGTATGGAAATGTTTCATTAAAATAATATCATGTTTTGAAATATAAAATCAAACGTTTTGTTTCTAAGTAGCCCAACCTAATTTTGTGTTCACCCTTTACAGGTTACCAGAGAGAACATATTCATTGTGGTCTTTCATGAGGACAAGAATGACAGACTATATCAACCCGTTGTACCTGCCAAACCACACGATTACTAAAGGAGTTATACTGCCAGACTTTGATGCACAGAGAATCAAGTAAATAAACACTCTCTCACTGGGGCAAAGATGTACATTTAGACCACTGATTTAACTTGTTATAAGTGGTTTTCAGAAATTTAAGAGGGCATGTTCCCACGACAAGGTGGAAGATAAAACTTTGAAAAATCATTTTACCTTTCATGATAACAATATCAACAAATTCATGTGAGAGGGTTGGGGGAGGGGTGGGTTGGGGGTAGGTGATGGGAGTGTGACATGATTGTCTGTGTCCAATGAAAGGTTGTGCTGTATGAAATTGTGTTTTTTAGCTACTTAACAAACATGTGATTACTGTCATGAAAACAATGACTTTATTATAATTTTTAATAAATGAAGTTTGTTCATCGGAGGGTCATCCATGTGCCTCTAACATTAATGTTAACCTATAAGATAATGGTGTTAAAGGCCAAAAAAAACAGTAACTAATATAGAGATGGGTAGTAAATTTCATACTTGATAATATACCCAGGAACACAAAAACCATCTTTTACAGCAAAGTAGTGTTTTTGAGTTTCTTTCCACTTGAAATATTCACCAAGGCATTATAAGAACTGTAACAACCCTTGTTAATCTTTAACATTTATATTTGTTTCAAATGCTGTTCTACTTTTTCTTTGTAGGTTTTGGAGAGGCATGTACAATCGTTACGAGAACGGTGTCCACCCTAGGGAGCCCGTCAGCGAGGTTCTGTGTGCTGTGAAAGACCATACTGTTTCTTTAAAAGACAATATAGTGTTCCTGGAGACTGTGAGTATTATTAATCTGAGAACGTATTGAATTATTAACACAGTTTGCCAGTATGGTTGAAAGGACCTAATATGGCGTGGTACTGACTTTTACACACTCCTGGAAATTTCATGATTTTTACCGTAGCAATGGAAAGTTAAACCCAACCCAAAAGTGTGCCAGCTTGCCTCGCTATGTGTTTTTCACAAAATTGAAGTGAAATGACGATATAAAATTGAAAAGCGAAGTCCAAGCCGTCACTATCTTGACAGACCTTTGTTATTGTAATTATTATACTGGTATAATTAATAAAGGATAGTATTATTTGCAAATGACTTGTGGTCACTCGAGCGAATTTCAAATGCATTTAACTCATTCAAGTAGACCGCACCATAAAAGGCAACGAAACTGCGCCACCATCGGCGAAGATATTTCTAAGTAAATTGCCCGCGATGAGGGGCACCAGTCAGAAGCCACGGTACCTTGCATACCCTGTAACCAGGGGCCACGCCCCAGTTTCATTTGATACGACCCAGAAAGATTTCAAGAAATATCTTCGTTGCCGCTTTCTATTTGTTCAAATAGCTTGCCAATTTTTTATTTTCACATTCTGGATGCTACATACTGTAGCCGGCTGTGTAGAATGCCAATCTGTGAAATCTGTTTTTTTTTTATAATTGGTACTTTATTTATTAAGTTTTTTCCAAATGGTCAATATTCTGACCACTGTGCCAGCGTTAGTCATTGATTCCTATCTTTGCACTGATTATCTGTGAGATGAATACACACACATTTTATGATGTCCTGGACTGTAACATATGTCCCTTTGTTTGATTTCTTACAGAAACTAGCCACATTAAAGAGGCTACTAGGTAAAGCTGAAACCCCTCCGGCCGACGAATCGGACGCCCCCTCTAACTCGCTGGAAAACCACGAAAATGACCAAGATTCGAGAGACAAGATAAAGCTTGACCGTAAGAGCAAGAGACGGCCGATATTGATCAAAGACGATAGTTTCGATATCATATCGTCCACGTTGCTCACAGATGCGGCAGATTCGGTCTCGGTCGACTGGATGAGTTTCCGCAACATTAAGCAGTGCGTTTGCGATTATCCATTTGAACATTTTAGCAGGAAGGTAAGGAAATGATAAGAGTTCTTCTCTCTTGGTCTTCATCTTATCTGTGAGGAGGAAGATACGTGTAGAAGCTAGCAAACATTTACACCATATTGTTTTGTACGGCATGTCAATAATTGACGTACATTTAGTTTCTGTTCTTCTGAAGCCTTCCATGAACAGTAACAGTAGAAAGGATAAATGTTAACAGAGATGTACTGTTCTTTTACCCCAGGGGTAAACGCACTGTAGGTTTATAAGTGTTGAATCTAGCAAGCATTTACATCGTACAAGTATGCGTAGCATGTCAATGATTGACATACATTTAGTTTCTGTTCTTCTGTGGTGTTCAAAGAACAGTGATGCTGGAGAGGAAAATGTTGAAGCTAGCAAACATTAACATTCCTACAATTTTGCATGACATGTCAATAATTGACATAGACTTATTGTCTGTTCTTCTTTAGTGTTTAATGAATGACACCTGAGAGGATAATTGTTGAAGCTAGCAAACATTTACATTCCAACCATTTTGCATAACATGTCAATTATTGACATAGACTTAGTTTTCAGTTCTTCTTTAGTGTTGAATAAATAATGACACTGGAGAGGATAAATGTTGAAGCTAGCAAGCAAGTACTTATGAAAGTCAACCGTTATGGGAAGTTTATGCACCTGCGATACCAATTGAGCACCACAGGAAAAAATAAATGCTCTCTATGTTATCCACCTTTTGGAATTCATATTTCTTTCTTATCCAGTTTGAGCATGACTTATTGCTTTTGTCCTACTTTTACACACATGGAAAGGGATTGGATCTTGTTGGCAGTGCGTTATAGTGATATAACATTATATTAAATTAAAAGCACAGACAGCTGTCTAGAACTTCATCAAACTCTGCAAATTATCGTCTTTCAAGACATCTCTGCTGTTTCTTCTTCCCCATATAATTTTACAGTCATTTTCTTGTTTTGTTTTGGTGACTTTTTCTCTTCAGTATCACTGTTGGAGGTGCGGTGTGGTATATTGTATCCGATGCATCGACAAGCAGACTCCTCTACCCGGTCACGATTCACAACGGCCAGTACCAGTGTGCAAAGGCTGTTACAAGATACTGAAGGCAGGGTCCTCAGAACCCGCTACTCCCAGTCGCTCGCCATCCAAAGACCCTCCCCTCAATATACTCAACTCCAGAATGGGGGAGGTATCGCCAACTCAGCTAGCTCATTCTATCCAGGATTTAGAAGTCCAATTAGCAGAGTGATACATATATGTATATA
>KN890745.1:0-23720 GCA_000934455.1 Apostichopus parvimensis
ATGGTGGTTTGAATAAAAAATATAAACCTATAAACGGCGCACGTTAATTCATTACATTTGAGGTATACTAAATACATATTAATTTAACCGTATGCGTTTGTTCGTTCTTTCTATCAGATGAAATGAAGGAAAAAGAACTTATCGATCAGTTAAAAAGAAAGTATGAACTTCTTTATGACGCCGTTCAGCCTATACCTTACATTAAAGACCGTATGTACTGCGTGGACAAAGTATTTGTTGAGGGTGGCATTGAATATCATGACAAAACAACGGTTGCCAAACAGGGTAATGAATGGAAAAAAATGAACTCATACAATGAATTAATGGATGGAACTAGAATAAGATCTACTCGCAAGATATTAGAAGGGGAACCCGGCTACGGGAAGTCAACACTGACCCTTCAACTACTCTACGATTGGTGCCAGGGCGTGCCAGATTCTCCATTGAAGCAAATCAAAATACTGATATTACTTCGTCTTAGGCAGTTAGGAGGGGTAACCTCCATCTTTAAAGCTGTAAGACAATTCATCTTACCAGGGGATTCTAAACTTACCGATGACGACGTAAAATCAGTTATAGAGAACTGTTCGTCGGTCATGTTGGTACTGGATGGATACGATGAATATCCTGATCAAGATAAGACAAACTCAGATGTATATAAAATCATTAAATATGATATATTCCGAGACATAACAGTCATTTTGACGACACGATCTTCATATCTACCAAACTACCTCTCGTCACAAACAGATCGAGCACGACTAACAGGATTTGACGATCTAGCTCGAGACAAATACATTCGCAAAGCAGTCACGGGAGATGATAATGAAGCTGTAGATGAAATAAAGCGAAAACTTCAAGAAAACCCCGTCCTTGGAGATCTTTGCGAAGTTCCTCTTTTCTTTGTTATGTTTGCTCACATAACACACGAAAACGAAGGGTTGCAAACATTTAATTCCGTAACAGGTTTTTTTCGATTCATGATTTCATGCTTTCATAGTCACATGTGGAACAAAACAAAAGACGAAAATGTTAAACATTTCCATCTGTTCGAGTCAAATCATTCTAAGTTGGATAAAATCGCTTTCAATGCTTTAAGTGGAAAGGATCAAAAGATTGTTTGGCAGAAACAAATGCTTTGCAAAGCCCTCGGTGAAGCCTTTTATAACCAATACGTCAGAATAGGTATTTTGGTAGAGGAAAAAGTTCTCGATATGTTTAGCTTGCCTGACTCGACGGGTGAAATGCGAAGTACTGTAGAAGTTCGGTTCTACCATAAACTATTCTGTGAGTGGTATGCTGCTCATCATCTTGCTAAGAAAATCTTAAAACGTTTATCGAACACGTCAGCACTGTTGGCTAACTTAGATCCCTTTGATCTACAATATGTTTATCGATTTGCCTGTGGACTAAACAAAGCTGCTGCCCGAAAAATAATCAAACATTTACAGAAAACTAATGAAGGCCAGAAATTTGCAATGCTGTGCATTTTGGAACAGGAAGGTGACAAAGACGAAATGTTGGAATCTGTAACAAAGTTGGTTTCTAATAGTGTTACGGTTAATGTTCATGATAGCAAGTTATTACAAAGATCCGTCACACAGATTTTGGAGTTTGCATCAAAGAAAGAGGTACGTACTGCATTTGTAAACTTTGCTTTTGTTTATCAAAGAATAGAAAATACGAAAACAGATACAACGTAGTTCTCTATAGTAACGATTCGTATATCAATGTCTAGTCTATTGTGTACGTGCATGTACTTGTAATTTAACAAGAGCGGATATTATATAGCAAGTAAATCAAGACAGAAAAAGTAGATATACATTCAATGACATATGCACCCATAGGACTTTCCCATCAAGTTATAAAACTTCGTTGTTTTAGTGATTGTAATTTTCCTCTTTTGTGAAGTTATTATATCGATTTCCTTCCTGGAGAAAGTATAATGATACATTCTCGAAACTGAAGGCGTGCATTCAAACTTATCAATCGTTACTTTCAAAACGCTGTATTGATGGTTTATTAAAGCAACATATATTAGTAATAATTGCGTGAGTGTAAGTAAAATTTGCCAACATTGTTTTTATTAAAATGCATTATGTGGATTTCTTTCTTTGTAGAATATGGATTACAGGAAACATGTTAACATGTTAGGAAGTATTATAACATATTACTAATTAACATCAGAGACTGTAACATATCCGACATACATTATCCTAGCATCAAGAGAGTACAGATCAATTAGATCAAATTTTGTAGCAATGCCAGCTTTAATGTATAACGGACACCAAGCCAATTCGTTATACTAGTTATAATTTCATTCAAAATATGTTAAATATTTTTAAAACCTGTGATCGTTTCGAAGACAAACATTTGAAGTTTTGATAAATCTGGGAAACTCATTCAATATGTGCAAATTATGACGTGGAGTATTGCGCTAATCAACATTTCTTATTTTAACCATTGATTCATCAAACCCTAATTACTAGCCCATATGTATCATTTGAATAGGGTGACATTCCTATTTTCATGTACTTCACGTTTATCAATGTTTATAAATAAAACTAAATTTGAGAAAAGACTAATGAAATGGTCGAACCCTTTCATGGGAGTTGCAGTTATTTTCATGATTTCTAAAGCCTGTTTCATCGGTGTCTGTAGATATTGAAGAATGATCAACTACCACTTCTCTAAACAGTATATTCGTTCGATGCAAAGTCATCTAAGCAAATTTTTGATTTTCTGCCATGGTTGAAGTTACACTGAACATATATTAACTGTTATTTGTTTTGATGTTCAATGTATCTGTTAAAACTAAAATATATGATTTGCTTTGAACAATTTATTTTGCTGACACTCTTAAAACGTTGTGCACACATTCTTTCAATCGATGTTTGAACTAATTAAGAGTGATAATTAATCTGTGTTTTTTTCTTCGTCAGATTCCAATTACAAGTGTGTACCTTAATCAATCTTTCAAGCAGTGTGAGGAAGATGTTATTGTACTGCAGTCTGGACTTAGGTTGAATCAATTATTGACGGTAGAGAAGGTACACATAGAAGCAGAGAAGGTAAATAACGAGCCTAGGAAACTAACAGTGGAAGACGTTACGATGATATTAAGCTATGGGCTACGTTCTGAACATTTAAAGGAGCTGTCGTAAGTATTATGTACTATGTAAAACGTAAAGGTTTATATCATGATTGTTTGGTATTTTTGTTTAGTTAACATTAGGCCGTTCGCTTTGATTGTACACTTGCAATCTTTGACTCTAAAGGAGCAGTGTACATGACAGCAGTGCTACGGGAATGGCAACAACAAAAATCCTTTAAAATAATGTCTGTATCCAGGTAGACAATAAATGTCTCGATGAAATATAATTCTCGTTCAATCACCTCTTTTATCAATCTGTACAACTCTAATTGGTAGCGCCTTGCGAAGACGATTTTCGACGAATACTTACTTCTGTTCAAACTTAAGCTGGCAATCCACAACCATAGAGTTCAAATAGTCCGTTGTGTCTATTAACACAGGACAACAGTAGAAATGAGGCTTAGGCTGAAAAAAATACAACGTAGGCTAAATTGTATAATAATATGACTACCGAGCAAATAAAGGGCTTCAGAACAAGGGTAAAACAACGAACCGTTCATCTGGCGGTGATGTTTATCTCTATCTTGATTGCGTGACGATACAAGCATTTATACAAGTTCAGCTTTATTCTGGATGTTTCCTGCTTACTTTTGTTGGACGATTTATAAACATGGAGACACACGCTCATAATATTTGTTGCATATTTGCGACGGTTTATTCACTACTTTACAGTGTGGTAAACGTTCTATAAATTTCCGGCTCATTCTGGAGAGTTATTGAAACGCGAGCTCATTCATGTTGACTATATCCTAACACTCCCCCTCTTAAAAGAAGAACGTTGGGGTGAAATGAAAACTTTGTCACATATATGTACACTTAAAGTCATCGTACTACTCCAACTTTGTACATCAAATTACATTGTCTTAATCTTTAATCTGTCATACAGCATTCACTGTGTACATTAAAATAGCTGTTTAAACTCAGTGAGTTAAACGAAACTTAAGCAACTCTTGGAATAACATCAGCAGAAACATTTTGAATGCGCTTTCTCTCTAAATTATCATTTTGCAAACTTAAACCCAATCTCAACAATGTCTTGCTAGCATTTCGTTGATAAATTTTGATCGATTATAATCAGTGTATAAAATAATTGGAAACTGAACCACATTTAAGTTTACACCAAAGTCTAGTATAGCCAACATTAAGACTAAAGTTTTATTCTCAAACTCAGTTTCTTTCATGTTTGTTGATTTTTTTGGGAAAATAACAAACTTGAAATGATACTCCACCAGCTACATCATCACCAGCTTCTACCGCAAGTGTGAACGTACATTGTGGATAACTTACGCAACACAACTCAACCGACATTCTCACATCATATTTTCCTTAAATACAGTAGCATCTTTAGAATTAGTTTTTAAACTGGCACTTTGTCAACAATTAAATTACGCAACTGTATCGATGCAAAAGATGATCGCAATATGTTTTTTTGATGACTGATGTTTTCAGCATCCTAGGTGCAAAGTATATAATAATATGAATACCAGTCCAATAACATGCTTGGAAAACGTTTATAGTTTAAGTTTTCTCTAGTTGGAAGTTGTTGCAATTTGTACCTTAAAAATATGGGCAATGTTTCGCTAAATCAAAGTGCATGGGATTTGTGATATAAGCATATAACGATGTTTCTGCGTGTAACGCGCGTAAGCGGTTAAACATGACAAATATTAACAGTAACAGGGCACCTGTCAGACGTAGCAGTTTGAGATAAATAAACATTCTACCTGATCTCGCGTAAATTTTGCTTAATGGCGCAATTTGTAATTCCCTTACATATAATATGTTGCCATCACTCTTCATAAAAGTTAAGTGACGTATAATTATATTCTAATGGGCTAATATAAAACGTGTGTTTTACAAAACGAAGTCCCTGGGGATTCCCAAATATTTGTAAGGTTTATTGTGTGTTAATAAAACTTGAACACTTATATTTTTGTAAACTCATACCTTCCCTTCTACTCAAAAGGCTCGCCGGTTGCACGTTGCCTCTCTCCATCCCACCGGAGTCACTTCCTGTGGGTATGAGGTCAAGAGACATTAAAGGTAAATCAGCATTGCTTTACAAGACAGTGATTCATAACAATTAGTTATTCTTCCTCATTCAGTGATGAATATTAAACAATTAAACGTTATCTGACTTTCATGATTTGATCTCATTTTCAAGAGAGAATAAAGAAGATTTTCCCCCACAAAGAACAATTTCCTTTAAATTGTTTAATTTGACGTAACATTTAATTGCAAACTGGCTTCGGGATCTTTGCACTTATTTACAATCGAATATCTATATATTTAGCTGGTGGCTAGAATTGTTAGTTTTCCAAAATTATTGAAAATGGTATGCATGTCTAGTTCAAAAACACGTCCTTATATCATTCCCTATCGCAAATCCATGTGTTCATTTTCTATTATTTGATTCGGTAATACTTTGTCAATGTATCTGACAATAACACAGTGATTGATGTTATGAGGACAATTACATTGGAAGTTGAACAGATTCAATCTTATTTCTAACTTGAAGCTGATCATGTTTATCAGATTTAAGGACTTTTATCAAGAAGATTAATTTACTTACATTGCCTGTCACCCATAATCCCTTACAACTGTGGTTTGGCCTTTTGAAGTTATTGGGCCTTGTAGATAAGTGTAATACCTAGACAATTATCAATTTATTTTCTTCCTAAATGTATCGATATATTCGATCAATTCGAAAAATAATTGTCTATGCTTGCAGTAAAGTCGTATTATTAGGTAAACTTGGTCAATATTGTAATAAACGTATGATAAAAAATGTTGATTATTATAAGCAATTATTTTAGTTTACAAGTGAGAGTTGTGAACATGTCAACGTCTTAAACTTCGTAAAGGCAAGGTGTATCGGTTGTTGGAAGTGATAAGCTGATTAAATCAAAGGAGAGAATAATGCGGAAATCACTCATCTATTAAAAATTCGCTTAGAGTGATTGTGAAATTTGTAAAATACTTCTTAGTTTATATAATACGACCCAAAGACACCTACATACATGTTATGTCTATGGGTACTGATGGAACATTCACCTTATTTTCATTGTAGTCTGTTGGAGTCTATTAAACCGGGAAGTTCAACTGAATGTTCAATCTGGCCAGTGGCAGGTACGTGTACTCAGGAATGGTTGTTATAATATATAAATAGTAGAAATTGTTCGTCTTGATATACAGTAGGATATTGGCACAGTTTTATAGATACTTATTTTTCTGACTTGTATTGGTTTCTTCTCCTAGGCTACAGTAGCTTCCATACATGCGAGTTGGTAGCTGATAGTCTTTAAACTAAATATTAAAATTGAATTACAAATTGAACAAAGTTCACGATATGTATTTTCCATGGTATTTATTGTTTTAGTACTAAATAAACAATATTATAACAAATTTAGTTTTTCATTTATACATGATTTTCCTATTTCTTACTTCACCCGTATTCCTTTATTTCAACACTGACGTAACCTATGAACATATTGATTTATTACGTTACCAGGTTGAAGAAAAGGACTCTCTACGACAACTTTGTTCAGAAAACGTCGTTATCGACCACAGGGATAACTATTTACAACATTGTTTAACCATCATATCCGTACAAACCGCATCAAAACATGACGTAAGTCGATCCACTAATCTTCCAGGTCCTTTACTGAACAATTGCTTACTCTTGTGGGACACCATGTTGTCTGAATGTAGATATGGATTGATTGTGCTTATTCATTGATTTACATCATTGTAATTGTATGTATTCTGCTATCGAAACCACAGATCATTAGCCAATTCGCGAGTTATAATTTCATTCAAAATATGTTGACTATTTTTGAAAACCTTTGTTCGTTTCGAAGACATACCCATTTGAAGCTTGTGATAAATCTGGAAAACTCATTTAATGTGTGCAAATTATGACGTGGAGTATTGCGCTAATCAACATTTCCTGTTTTAGCCCTTTATACATTAAACCCTAATAACAAGCCCATATGTATCATTTGAATGAAGTGACGTTCCTCTTTTCAAAGAACACAATGAAATATTTCACAAAATCGCCTTTGGCCTGAAATCTGTGTTCGTAGTCCTTGCAACGAAGTTTTGATAACAAAGTGACAACATAACAGAAAATTAGGCAGTCACTTCATGTACTTCATCAATGTTTATAAATTAAACTAAGCTTGAGAAAAGATAATGAAATGCTAGCACCCTTTCATGGGAGTTGCAGTTATTTTCATGATTTCTAAAGCCTGTTTCATTGGTGTACGTATCCATTGAAGACTACAACTTCGCTGAACAATATATTTGTTCAATGCAAAGTTATCTAAGCAACTTTGTGATTTTCTGCCATGGTCAAGTTACACTGAAAATGTATTCAATGTTATTTGTTTCGCTGTTCAATGTATCTTTTAAAAATAAATGATATGATTTGCTTGGAACAATTTATTTTGCTGATATTCTTTAGAACAATTTATTTTGCTGACACTCTTAAAACGTTGTGCACACATACTTAGAATCGATGTTTGAACTAATTAAGAGTGATAATTAATCTGTGTTTTGTTCTTCGTCAGATTCCAATTACAAGTGTGTACCTTAATAAATCTTTCAAGGAGTGTCAGGAAGATGTTATTGTACTGCACTCTGGACTCAGATTGAATCGATTATTGACGGTAGAGAAGGTACACATGGAAGCAGATGAGGTAAATAGCGAGCCTAGGATACTAACAGTGGAAGACGTTACGATGATATTACGCTATGGGCTACGTTCTGAACATTTAAAGGAGCTGTCGTGAGTATTATGTATTATGTAATATGTAAAACGTAAAGGTTTATATCATGATTGTTTGGTATTGTTGTTTGGTTAACATAAGGCCGTTTGCTTTGATTATGTACGTGGCATCTAAGACTCTAAAGGAGGAGTGTATATGACAGCAGTGTTACAGAAAAAAATCCTTTAAAATAATGTCTTTATCCAGGTAGACAATAAATGTATCGATAAAATATAATTCTCGTTCAATCACCTTCTTTCTCCAATCTGTACAACTCTAATTGGTAGCGCCTTGCGAAGACGAGTTTCGACAAATACTTACTTCTGTTCAAACTGATGCTGACAATCAACAATCACAGAGTTCAACTAGTCCGTTGTGTCTATTAACACTGGACAACAGTAGAGATGAGACTTAGGTTGAAAAAAATATACAACGTAGGCTAAGTTGTATAATAATATGACAACCGAGCAAATAAAGGGCTTCTGAACAAGGAAAAAAAAACGAACCGTTCATTTGGTGGTGATGTTAATCTCCAATTTGATTGCATGACGATCCAAGCATTTATACAAGTTCAGCTTTCTTCTGGGTGTTTCCTGCTGACTTTCTTTTGACAATTTACAAACATAGAGACACAAGCTCATAATATTTTTTGCATCTTTGCAACGGTTATTCACTACTTTACAGTGTGGTAAACGTTCTATAAATTTCCGGCTCATTCTGGAGAGTTATTGAAACGCGAGCTCATTCATGTTGACTATATCCTAACACTCCCCCTCTTAAAAGAAGAACGTTGGGGTGAAATGAAAACTTTGTCACATATATGTACACTTAAAGTCATCGTACTACTTCAACTTTGTACATCAAATTACATTGTCTTAATCTTTAATCTGTCATACAGCATTCACTGTGTACATTAAAATAGCTGTTTAAACTCAGTGAGTTAAACGAAACTTAAGCAACTCTTGGAATAACATCAGCAGAAACATTTTGAATGCGCTTTCTCTCTAAATTATCACTTTGCAATCTTAACCCCATCTCAACAATGTCCTGCTAGCATTTTGTTGATCAATGTTAATCGATTAAAATCAGTGTATATAATAATTGGAAACTAGACTACATTTAAGTATACACCAAAGTCCATTATAGCCAACATTAAGACTAAAGTTTCATTCTCAAACGCAGTTTCTTTCATGTTTGTTGAATTTTTGTGAAAATATCAAACTTGAAATAATACTCCACCAGCAGCATCATCACCGGCATCTACCGCAAGTGTGAACGTACATTGTGGATAACCTACGCCACACAACTCAACCGACATTCTCACATCATATTTTCCTTAAATACAGTAGCATCTTTCGAATTAGTTTTTAAACTGGCACTTTGTTTAACAATTAAATTACACAACTGTATCGATGCAAAAGATGATCGCAATATGTTTTTTTGTTTGTATGACTGATGTTATTCAGTATCCTAGGTGCAAAGTATATAATAATATGAATACCAGTCCAATAACATGCTTGGAAAACGTTTATAGTTTAAGTTTTCTCTAGTTGGAAGTTGTTGCAATATGTACCTTAAAAATATGGGCAATGTTTCGCTAAATCAAAGTGCATGGGGTTTGTGATATAATCAGATAACGATGTTTTTGCGTGTAACGCGCGTAAGCGGTTACACATGACAAACATTAACAGTAACATGTAATGGTACCTGTCAGACGTAGCAGTTTGAGATAAATAAACATTCTACTTGATCTCGCGTATACATTGCTTAATGGCGCAATTTGTAATTCCATTGCATATAATATGTTGCCATCACTCTTCATAAAAGTCAAGTGACGCATAATTATATTCTAATGTAGAACGTGTGTCTTACAAAGCGAAGTCTCCGGGGATTCCCAAATATTTGTAAGGTTTATTGTGTGTTAATAAAACTTGAACACTTATTTTTTTTCTGTAAACTCATACCTTCCCTTCTACTCTAAAGGTTCACCGGTTGCATGTTGCCTCTCTCCATCTCACCGGAGTCACTTCCTCTAGGTATGAGGTCAAGAGACATTAAAGGTAAATCAGCATTGCTTTACAAGACAGTGATTCATAACAATTAGTTATTCTTCCTCATTCAGTGATTAATATTCAACAATTAAACGTTATCTGAACTTTCATGATTTGATCTCATTTTCATGAGAATGAACGAGATTTTCCCCCACAAAGAACAATTTCCTTGAAATTGTTTAATTTGACGTAACATTTAATTACAAACTGGCTTCGGGATCTTTGCGCTTATATACAATCAAATATCTGTATATTTAGCTGGTGGCTAGAATTGTTAGTTTTCCAAAATTATTGAAAATGGTATGCATGTATAGTTCGAAAACACGTCCTTATAGCATACACTATCGCAAATCCATGTGTTTCTTTTGTATTATTTGATTCGGTAATACTTTGTCAATGTATCTGAAAATAACATGTAATAATGGTAGTGACGATAATTGTTACACATTCATTTCATAAAAACGACTTGGATTGCCTTTGAAACAGGGTTAATACTGCATACCGTGTCAGATTCATAAACAAACAATCAGTTGTCTACTCGGTTTATTCATAACACTTGGATAAGACGCCCTAATTGGCTTATAAAGCCAATAAAACTCATTCATACCAGTAGAATCAATGTCGTCATATTGCTTTATTCACACTTTTACATTTCTGTCATCTTAGTGTTCTGGAATGACTACGGTTACAGTCTGAATATTCAATCCGGTGTTTGGGAGGTATGTTTCACTTACAGTATTTATTTGTTATTGTGATTTATTCTTGCACTTACTTTCTGTGAACCATTTGGGAAAGAAACAATACTTCCTTCCAAGTTGGCAACTTCAATTTATAGCGCTCACTTAAAGAATGGCGGAATCTCAAATGTTTAATTGGAATTGAGATAAACTGTTCGATACATTCAGAAATATTAACCTTGTTTCATATGCAAAGTGTTATGTAATCTGTGAATATCAGTCTTTAAAAAAAAAGCAAGCTCAGAAGATTGCCGTTAGCGTTCATATGGTTACGTTTGATGACGATTAAGTCAATAAGAGATTTTAGCAGATATCGCCTGGTTTTGCGTTAGGTTATTACATAAGCTCCTGTTACAGGCCACCTTCCGTTTATATAGTAGAGACACGCAGCTACTCTTAGCGTACGTACTTTACAGCCTGTATATGTACATAGAACGTAACACATGCATGTTTTAGACAGGTGCAACGTATGGAAGCGAGAATCGACCCCCACTGGTCGCAGCTCAGACATGTTATATTAAAGACCTTTAATTGGTCAGAGCTGTATTGCGGGTATATTTACGGGGTTGTTTTAGTAACCGTTGATTGTTCAGAGCTTTACTGCGGGTATATTAACGGCGGGGGTTGTTTGAATAACGGTGATTGGTCAGAGCTTTTACCGCGGATATATATACGGGGTTGTTTTAATAATAGTTAATTGGCCAGGCCTTTAATACATGTGTAAATAAAGTATTGTTTTAGCAATTGTTGATTGGTCGGGATTTTAAGCAGTGTTTATACGGGGACTAGTGCTAGTATTGCGCCGGTAATCATTCGAGATATTGTTATCGGCCGATATTTGCAAAATCAGCGGCATATCGGTATTGGTAGAATTCAGCCTCATTGACAATTACAGCAAACCGATATTGAACATTTTCTTTTCTTCAATTAAGCCACTTCTTGTAATTGCGTTGATTTATTAATCTGTATTAAAACAACCCATTTCTTAACGAACTGATAATTTGTTTTTCTTTTTGAAAATCAAGTATACGTATCACAATATTTAACCGGTTGGTTTACGAAATATTCAAATACGAAGCACTTGCTAATTTTTGCTAGACTTAGATGTCAGTATAGCCTGCTAATAGTGGGGTATTATTTTTACGGAAATGAAAAAACAAATTGGTGTTAGTTTTGTTAAACACAGGTGTTAGTGAAAATTCTTAGCCAGGATACACTTATGTCATTTCTACATAAAATCAGTTTTATTCATCAAATGATGTTATCTTTTATCATGTTACTAAAAACTTTGTGGCTGAGAGTTATACAAGTGGTTACTGTTTGTGAGTTGTGTAAACGATAATAACTTACAATAGCCGATTATAAAGTTAATAGTTTATGTCTCCATCCGTCATGACTTAAATTTCGATTTGACCTTCATTGTGGTTATTTAAAAATATCGTTATCGATATTGTTATTGGATCGATATCGGGAATGTAATATCGGATATCGGCTTGAACCGATGTTGGCGACATCGGCACAACACTAACAAGTATCATGTGGATTATTTTCTGGGAACCTAATGAGATATGGTTGATTTAGCTGGACTGATTGGATGGATTGAAAAGAGAACCTACATCTCCTCTTCCAGTAAAGCGTAGACGTTTAATCTGCCAGCCTTAAACCCTTTCCTGTGTTAAAAGAGTAGGACCATTTTTAGGAATTCTATGTCAGGCCTGCGCAACCACATTCGCATTGCCCAACCCCTGGTTAGTGACCGACACCTGAGCATTCCCCTATTCCTGTGCAGTGCCAGATTACTGCACAGTGCCATTCGAGCAGTGTCATGCACACATACACCTGTACAATATTCTACCCCTAGACAGTGCGAGACAATAATGAAAGCCCGACTCATAGGTAGTGTATATAGTGTAAGGAATGCCCGAAACCTAGGCTTATGTCATTTCTACATGAAATCAGTTTTATCTTTTAGCAAGTTACTAAGAACTGTATGGCTCCATTTGAGGACAGTTTGTATAACTCTTGCAGCCAAAATGTTATTAATAGTCAAACAGAGTAAAGAATCATACAATAGAAGGAACAGGAAGGATAGGCACAGTGTCATTCGAGCAGTGTCATGCACACATACACCTGTACAATATTCTACCCCTAGACAGTGCGAGACAATAAGGAAAGCCCGACTCTTAGGTTGTGTATACAGTGTAAGGAATGCCCGAATCCTAGGCTGTATACACAGTGTCAGGAATGCACGACTCCTAGGCAATGTGTACAATGTATAGTAAGGAATACCCGACTCACATGATGTGTGTATAGTGTAAGGAACACACTGCAAGTCAGTGTGTAAATATGTACACTATTTAGAGATGTTCAAGTATGTAATGACATTTTAAAATAATGTTTTGTCTTTAATGTTTTCCGTTTGTTACGCCTTTGCCTCTTGCGCCCTTCCCGTCCCCTCCTTTCGACGCGTTATTTGCCGCGGACATGAGTGGCGCTAAACATTATCATCAATCTCCCATCTGATAATCATTACTGTATTAAATCATACAATGATGTAGCATATGTAAGAGCCCTGGATTCTGTTCAGTAAACTTAAGAAATAACTAACAACCAATACAAGCAGATTTGTTCGTACAACGAGTAGCAAACATAGATTCCATAAATAGTAATTTGGCCTCACACTCAAACACGGACAGGACAATACTCTATCGTTGAATATTGGTGTTACATCAAAGCATTAACACGATGTACACTATGTAACATAGATTGCATAAATAGCATAAATACAGGGCAAACCACAATAAGTTAATTTTTAAGGCAGGTGATAGGCAGGTGTTAGGAAATACTGCAACTTTCGTTTTTGTCATACTGTATGGAATGTGTAATAAATATATAAACAAAATGGCTCATAAGTGTAAAATTTAATTAAACGATTGAATATTTCCTCTATCTTAACCTTTACTCGGCAAATCTTCTGTGAGAGATATTTTGGAAGATATTTGTTATTTTTGGAACCATTCGAAGTAGGTATCTAGAGTCAGACATATGAAGTACATCTAATATGATTTAGTAGAGTACAATTAAAATTTATTTCAGCTTATATTTATTTTCTACCATCAGGTTGATGATGTAGATACAGTCAAGCGTCTATGCACAGAGGAAGTGGATATTGACTACGATGACAGTGAGTTACTACAGAGATGTACTATAAAGCTTCTGGAGAACGCATCTTACCATGACGTAAGTCAGTAACCGTGGCACGCCGTTTTTCAACAAAACAACTATGCTTTATTGTTAAAATAACAGGAAAACTGTATATAGCGCGTATTTCATTGTCAATGTACATTCTAAGCAGTTTATGTGCAGAACAGGTTGTTTTGGATGTAACAATACCATAATACCGTACATAAAGATTAACCGTTGGCGTATTATAACAATTGAATATAGGTTATAATTGCAGAACGTTCATTATGAAAACTGTCTTTAATGGGGAGTATAATGAGTTTTTATCCATTATTTAACCTTAATGTGAATGTAAACTCTATTGCTGTTTCCTTTCCAAAAGACAAACTTTGAGAAACTGCTCATTATGTAATTCGTAGTATAGGTGTTACATAAAATGTTTGGGTTAAGTGATTTTGGTGCATAAATATGCACACAACGTGTCTAATTAACACTGTAGATTATTTGACTTATTGAAATATTATAATTCTTACGAACTAAATTTTCGGTTTGAATGAACTCGATAAAAACACCGTTTTCCACAAAATATTGTTAATTTACGTTTCAGCGTCTCATAGTTTTGCCTGCTGGTATCATACCGTAAAGAACTGTTTAACAGTTCACTCAATGACTACACCTTCAATTAATGCCTTCGATATATGCCCTTGATTTATGTATAGAATGCGAACATTGATAGTCTCGATTGTATTATATACAGCATACAAATAATATTGGGTAATATGTATGTGTATGCATCAACAGTTGGTTTAACCTCATATTGTAAGTGGACTGTAATAAGGCTATGATGCGGACGTTCGCTATACTTTGCCCAGGAAACCAATCACACACATAGTTTGGTTAGTAATCAAACAAGTCGGTTCATTATATGTTTTGGTATTTAATTCCACCCTCCGAGAAACCACGTAAATATTTTTTTATGAGAGTCAATACTCGGTATCACATGTTTTCGTTTATAATAATCCACTGCCCCTTTCATCTCATATTTTTATAAAGGGATTAATGGTTTGTCAATATTAATCCGTTTCTCATAGCCGTGAGTATTTGCTTTATTGTCACTTGTTGGAGTAGTAACTCTTCCTGTTTAGGGTGGTAGCACTTATCGCAACACCGATCTCAGGACAGTAGCAAGTGTAGCAACAACATATTGAACTTTAAAAGATTTCGACTGAGACAAATGTTATACTTGCTTATCGTTTTTCGACAGTGGGCAGTGTATTTATATTTGTTTGAGTGTATTGTTTCTGTCATTACCAATACAGGATTTATAATGACCATCATCTTTTGAATAACAAATTATTGGCTGATTAATTCAAACAGCTTACATGTTTGCACAAAATGGAAATCCAGCTATCCAAACACAGAAAACTGGCATACTCACTAAAAACAAGTGAAGGTGGTACCCTGATTTAACTTATCATGGCTAGTAAAGATACAGGCTTCTAAGGTAGTGAAATTACGTATTGGCTAGTAAATGTACATGTTAGACGGTAGTGTAATTAATCACTGGCTAGTAAATTTACACATTAGCGCGTACTTTCACTCGTTTGCATTTTGTCCGTTTTCACTAACCAAACCAGTTAATGTACACCTTTAAAGGTGTAGGTGTACAAGCTATTCCATTTACTAAGCTTGTAGTATTACATGTCTCAAATTGACACAAAATAGTTCAAATAATGTAACTAAAAACAAAAACAAATTTGATGCTTTTGCAGAATATATTCTCAAGAAGAAAACATAACCTGCAGATAATAAGATTATCTACCAGTTAAGAATAGTGGAACATGAAAAATGTACTTTTCTGTATCACAACACATGAGCAACACTTGGCAAAAAGAAAGACTTATCTTTCCATTTAAAAAAATGTTCCTCTTTTAAAATTCAGTTTGAGTTTTTTTCAAATTAAAGACACATTTTGAAAAGACATGAAACTTGGTTGACATATTTGATGACAATTGGCCAATGTATCTGTATAATCAATCGCACATGTATTACATACAATTGTTATATTGCAGTTGTAATGATCACATATATAAACTTGGTCGAAAGAAAGTTTAAAGAACAAAATTAACTTCATTAAAGTTTGTGCAAACAAATAAATTGTTAAACCAAGCATTATGGAAACTTTGATTTGTAAAGGTTTCACTGGTTGCTGGGAAATTGAAAAAAAACTATGGGGAAGTTCTGACTTCTCTTGACCCCGGATCACACATTTAATTCTAACTATGTTAAGAAAGTAATAGAATAACAAGAACTGACTGAGCAATAGGAGTGGCAACTGTAAACCTAATTGACTTCAAACTTGGCGGGTATGAGCTCTAGTCTCTAACATGACATATGAAGTCAAAAGAACAAATAATCCTAAAACATTGTTTCATATTACTTATCTACAAAACTGACAATACGGCCGAAACCCATAAACCCATGTGGGATGTCACACTATGCAATTTAACAATGCATTATTTAATGTAAAATGCTAAGGGTCACGTGATGAAAGGAAATCAATGTCTTATCTGTCCAAATTTGTGCGAAAAAGATATTCCGGTAGATGGAAAATGACTGCTACACATCGAACATAGAGGGGGGGGTGGGGATATGTTCTATTAGCTATGGCATTAATGACAAAATATCCGCAAAACTATACATTACCCGTCATCCAATATTCTTTGTCATTTTTTTCTTTAAAATCCTTCACAGACTGTATGATGTGCGTTTAACCATTAAAATTCACAGACACATTCATATGACCCCAAAGAACCCCTTGCTGACCACTGACCAATTGAAACTTGTATGCATAGGATCTAATGACCCAGAATGACCACTAGATGACCATTGACCCCGACAGTGAAGTACCACCAAAGTATCTTTGTGACAAACCCTCAAGACTATCCCTCAAAAACTGAAGAAAACGAAGCGTTTTCAGTGTTTTCATAAAATTACCCCTAGATGACCACTGGCCTCAAATCCCTAACACTCCAAATGAAGCACTATAAAAGTATCATTATGATAAACGAACAACCAATGACCACTATGTGACCAATGACCCTAAATCCCTGAACACCCTGAATTAAGCACTACCTAATATCATTATGACAAAAACTCAAGACTGTGCCACAGAACCTCTGTAGTAGAAATCACGTTTTCAGTGTTTTCCTAAAATGACCACTGACCACAAATCCCTGTACACTGCTAATGAAGTACTACCACATGATGACAAACAATCAAGACCATGCCATAAAAACTGCAGGAGAAGAAGCATTTACCCAAAATTCCTGATTGAACACTCTGAATGAAGCAATACTCAAGTATCATTATGACAAACACTCAAGACTGTGCAATTGAATGTAGTAGAAACATGTTTTTATATTTTCATTGAATGATCAAAAATGACCACTGCCCACAAACCTCTGACCACCACTGATGACTCATTACCATATCCTAGTTACATCCAATCCGGTCAAAGCATGAACAGATCTACATGGGGTAACTTTCAAACATTGTTGAGAGTGAAAGAAAGATGAATAGAGTGATAGGCACAGCACGAACACAATAAGCTAAAATTGTGATCAATTGAAGTTTGCCTCATCAAGATACACATATTGGACCTTCTGCACTAAAAGCACTCACTATATCGAAAGACTGATGTTGAATAACAGCATATATTCTCTTCCTTTGTATTGATTATAATGTACTGCATATTACTATAATTTGTTCCAATAGTTCCGATTATTATTGACACACACTGACATCCGCTACCCCTATCAAGCTTTGCCTACGAATCTGCAGAGCAAATATAACCCCAGGTACCATCTTTATCCCCTGCAAAGCTCTATTTGGTAAATGTAACTGTTTCCCACTGTGTATTTTACCTCTATCACAATGGGATCAGATTCGGCAACTTTCATTGGTTGCTTCCTGTGTCTTATTAGGCTAATGCTTGACCATGACTCCAGTGAGACAGATTTAATCAGATTACGAGTCAGCGACACAGAAACACACACACATACTAACATATACGCCGCCTGACCGCATAAACTCCTCTAGCAAGGAATAAAAAAGTACATGGCTTGGCTCAAAGAATGGAAGCAGATCTAATTGGGCTGAAAAATTTAACAAATATAAAATGAATACAAAAAGTAGATATCACTCCTAAATAACACCAGTTTGAGTGCCGCTCCGACCGTGATTTTCTAGGCCATCAAATTGGCCCCATGACTCAATTCCATCTCTGGAATACATCAAATGCCACAAAATAGCATTAAAAATGCCAAACTTTCCTGTAGCCCTTTACCATACCTCTGGCTGAATTGCATGCATGCTTGTGATTGTGAGTTAATGGGCCATTACGTTCCGGAATGGCACCCCTCCAAATATTTTGATCAGTTCAATATTTACATAAAACAGGAGTGTTGCGCACAACTCCATCTCTAAATCAAATCATGTTCATACAGTGTGTCTTCCCTGGCAAGCATAGGTATATTCTTCAATCAGAAGTGTCAGGGTCTCTTACGACAGAGAAGAAAGATCCGCCGGAGACAATACATTTGTGTAAGGCATAATGCAAGACATAATGATGATAATACAGTTTGTAGTTAAGATGAACACAATGTGATTTGCTGTGTAAGTCCTGCCAATATGTCTACATGATGTGTTAACTTTCCCAGCGAGCAAGGGCTCGCCGACAGCTAACATGCATGAGTGAACATAAAGAATAAACTATTGTTACACAAATAAAGTGCATCATTCCTATATCGTCTTAGCATTTCGGATATGCAAATGAGGGATAAAGGTTAAGGGAAAGAGATAACTTTACAATTGAATATAGTTGTTTGTTATTTCATTAAAAAAAAAGTGGGCCATCAGTCTGCATTATAAGATGTTACATTGTTATCACTAAGTACCATATTATTGTGTCAACACTTACCTTTCCCATTGCACTTCAGAAAATCTGCCTGTTTGTCTTACAGAAAGCAGACAACTAAGAATCAATTTTTGTTGAGTTACCAACTTACAATTACTTGACATTTTGACAACAAAATTGTGGAGTTACAGTGTAAAAATAACTTTGCATCTCGACAAAGAAAATCACTTTTGTCGAGTTACCGACCTACGCAAACTCAAAACAAAAAGTTTTGTCGAGTTGTCGACGTACGCTTACTTGAAATCTCAACAAAATATGTATTTTTGTCAAATGACCGAGTTTAGATAACTTGAAATCTTAACAAGTGCGTTTTGACAAGTTGATGCATATCAACGAAACGTATATTTTCATATTTATTGGGAGAGGGGGGGTGGGGGCACGTATCTCCCTCCGTGGTTACATGTCTGCTGCTGAAACTGATATAAGTCCACGAATGGTTCTGCGTGAAAGGCCATTGATAACAAACTCAATTATGTTGAACAACACTTTCACCCTGAAATAATTGTCGGCATCCTTTTGAGTGTCGCGCTCTAAGAATAATGATTAACATTGGTGCAGACTAGCAAAAAGCATAACAACGGTAACTAAGTTAATGTTGTTTAGTTAGTAACTCATTACTGTGGTCACCGACTTTATTTCTTGGCCTTCACAGAAGGACAAGATTTTACACTATGATTAGTAATAGTTGTACTCAAACACTTGACTCCATTTACAATACCAATACTCTTTAGCAAAATGGCCCCCTTTCCATCTACAAGTGGGAATAGGCCCCCTCTAATTTGTTGGCCCATACCAACTGACCAAAGTGGCACCCCTCTGCTCTGGCCTGTCTAAGCGTCAACTTCTACGTTTCTGTAATCACAGCAATACATGTGTAACAGGTCGGTAACGTAACAAAAAAACGCATTTTGTGAAGATATCATGATTTCGATGTACGGCAGTCGGATTCCGGAATCTACAAAACGTCACTCGATATTTTAAAAAAGAGACATTCGGATTTCGTAAAAAGAATTTGGAATTAAAAATTCGGCATTCGAAATAACAAAATTATAAAAACGGCAAGCGGATTTTTCAAACAACATGCGGATTTTGAAGGAATAGAAAAGATATTGGAATTCAAAGAACGGCACGGAATTCGAAAAGAGGCATTCCAATTTCGAGTGTCTCGCATTTTTGTGCCAGTTGATTGCTCCATCTTTTACACCTTAAATCAGGGTGGTGCATAAATTGGGATAACATTGTTATGTCGTCCACTTTTAAAAAAAGTAAAAAAATACTTTATCGAAGGAATTCGATTTTTTTAAAATCTTGCCCCTTTTCTTGGCCCTAAACTAGTTTTTCGAAGTAGTTAAATTGTGATACAGCTATGCATGATACTCAGCTAATCACCATGAAGTTTGCTCGTCTCGTGTACGCATTTACTGCATATAAAACCTACGTATCTTGACCGTTGTATTCTAACTCCAATGCGCACGAATGAAGGTATTAATGAATACATCAAGAACAAACAACATCATGAAAATTTAGCGAAAAATAACCCAAGGAAAAATGTCTGGTAAATTACATGTATTTTGATATTCCTAACATACCACCCTAAAGAAATATGTTAACGCCGTAATTGTACTGTTTCATTTTCGTTCCAGTGTGTTATGCGTGTAAGTGCAAATAATATATATGTTCACAATAATACCTTACATAAAGAAAACAAACAGAAAAAACAAACTATCAAAGAGATAGAGACAATATCGACGTAGTAATTTGGTTTGTTGATAAACATCATATGTGGGACGTATAAACGATGTGTTCTTGATAATAACATACTGTCATTAAAATAGAAATACTGGTCGACCAATGCAGGCTGTTAAGGAGACCATTTTGTACAGGCAGAAATTGATTTAGTCTAGGAAAGCGCCAGTGCTTACCCATATTTACTTTCTGTGGGTGTTAAATAGTGCATACAAACGCTTGAACCTCATACCACATGCAGTGTCAACAGAATTGAGGAATCTTAACAGAGCCTTAAGTACGGAGCCCCTGAATTAACCTCTGCATAATTGTCTTTCGAAATAATTAGCTCGAAAACATTTGGTTATCCCAAGACACCTCGATTGAGACCTATTCTGCCTCATATGATACTTAACGTGCTATTATTTTCGCGTTGCACAATGGTTTTCAAGGGTACCCATCGATACAACTGTTACAAAAATGCAGTACGTACGGTTTCATTTTGCCACAACCAGTTAAAACTTTGACATTTGGAATAATAGGGTCGTTTAATATTTAGCCTAACTTTCCTTCATTCGGCTCTTTGCAAAATCCAGTGCTTCAAAATTAAATTAACGTTTTCCCCTGAAACGCCGTGTTTGGTTAGGTAACCAAACATGTTAGTAAACAATACTAAGATAGAAGTACGATATGTTAAGATTATCATATGTAAGTGCTGTCATTTTGTTCGCGTCTCTTCCGGAGCTCCGTACTAAATATTCCTGATATATGTTTTTTCCCAACCATACCTCTTTTCTGTTGATTTTCTCTGTAGCATGCTGCCGTATCAATTCAACCAAATATAAAGGAAAGTCAGAATGACAGAAGCGTTCTACTCAGTATATAAGTATAAATTAGTACAAACGTATAGCTTTACCCTTTAAAAAAATGACCAGATTGCTAATGTCAACATAAAATTTGACTAGATGACGAATCATCACTGTAGCATACCGTGTGGTGTTTCGAAAATCCCTTTTTTCAGCAAATCAAAGCACCCTGAATGTAAGAAGGCTGTGTCAACATATATGCGCCTAACTTATGTCGCCTGAAATTATTAAGGTCCCTTACGACGTTTTGGCTGCTGTTCTATCTCAACCAATCACAATGTATTGTGCCTATACATCATAAGCGTCTTCCTGAATTAATTATACGCTTCTTAGCTGTAGTTACTTCAATCCGTACAAGCGCAAGCCTCATGAAATGAAGATCAAACAATTATCTGGAAAATACAAGAAAATGGGAAAGTACTAAATAACCTACTGTTAGGTAACCACAATTCTACCGTAAATCATTTAGAAGTAACCAACGTTTAACAAAGTGCCGAGGTTTAGAATGTTACTTGCCTGTGATAATTTATTCAACTTTAGTTTCAATTCGAAATGATAGGCTACAACCAATCCTATCAGATAGCTTCATAAGCTTCACCATTACAGCTGAGTCAAATGGAGACTTCCAGCGTTTAAATCATCTACATGGGAGCGGCGGAGTTACTAGTTAAACAGAAATAGTGAAAAGAATATTAATATGGGAAATACAGTGGCAAGAGATTATCATCAATATAACTTTATCCTCTGCATTATTGATGTTGTTACTATGTCAAAAGTTGTTATTTGTCGCTGTTTTATCTCTCTTCAAGTCTATTTATAAATTCCTATGGCGATTATGCGTCTTGAGATAATATCTAAAGATAGTCCTCAGCTTCCATCACTCCCCACCAGTTGTATTTCTCCAAAAGACGAGGGCTTAATGTTGAATGATTGTTCAAATTATAGGATACGAGATGGGCCTAGTTTATAATATATGAATATGTAGTAAATAATTATATGTAAAAACTAGTATTACAAGTAGGTAACAACTAGTTGTTGTGCTGCCCTCACTGTGCGTCGGATATGCGCCGCTAGACAACCAGCTAACCGTAAATGAGACAAAGACAGGCGTAACCTTTCTGTATTTATTCTTCACTTGTATGTGTGTGGTACAACTGTAAAACGAGATAAATGATACCTAACAATACTAAAACATTACGAAACTAATCACTGAAATAAATGCGATAAAAGGTAATGCTCAGAACAGTGACATGCTAACAAGCCGGTTATGACGCATATATGATAACTTTGACTGAGTATGACAGAGATGAAAATAAGACGTGGTTGAAATATATTAACCCCACTAGAAGAATGTTCCTTCACGATAACGATTGGGGTAGTTATTTTTATATCTTGGAAAAGGTGTATAGAGACCCGGGAGGTTCCAAGAATGACATGTTAGAGAGTACACCGGAGACGGTCTTTAATGGTCAACAGCCATAGTGTGTCTGATTACTTTATTTTTAATTAGATCCTTAAACACAATACATTGGTAAGCACGGCCTTTCCATATGGTATGCACGGCCGTTAATAATACTTAGGGTGGTGTGCATACGATCTACATATTGCACACGAACTTCTTTTATTTACACATGTCACTAATCTATTAATATGTAACGGTTATCTAACCGATATCACCTAAGAACTGGACAATGACCACATAGGCTAAATAAGTCAATTAGTTCGAACATGCAGTATATTTTGTCAAACCATTTAACCATCGCCAGGTACTCATTAAACTGTATGCAGGCTCAAAAGAACCATAGTTGTGTTATTCACAGGCATTATCAGCTACAAAAAAATAAATGACAGAATATTAAATGACAGAATATTAAAGGAAATTTCAACTTGTTTTACAAACATATATTGTGTAAATCGTATGCAGTAATAAATTTCATCTTTTCATTTACTGTCTGAACGCAAACTTCTCCTTGCAATGGTAACAGCGCACGTCTATGGCAAACCACATGGGACAAACACCTCATAATATATTCGTATTACTACGAATGTGTACACGTATCAATTTGAATATATACGCGTATTAAATCATACAATAAATGGAATGTCCTATAGCTTTATAGCTTTCACATGCAAGTTTCGAGAGTTATCACATTGTAGCCTCGCCAGTGCTATAACTGAGAGATTGCAAAGTTAGTCTTTATTGACGTAAACCCAGGCCAAACGTACTTGATCTAGACAACAGCATGATTTAATACTT
>KN890745.1:30086-49351 GCA_000934455.1 Apostichopus parvimensis
AATGTGCATTCTAGAAGCGATGCAAGAATGACACTCTTGAAGGGGTCATTGTGAGTAACTGTGGGTGTAAAATGCGTAAAAATGGTGTCCATAACACATATACCCTTGAAAAGTGTCAATTGACACCCAATTTTATTTTCAGTGTATATTAATCAGTTTGATATTCTTGTAACTTCCATAGTTTGGATTAGACAATAGAGAACATTTACAGCTTGTTAAAATAAGTCGCTACGAACCAACCGATGATAAAATGAGCTGAACAAAGATCCCTCCGCTTATCTTCTATTTTAAAATGAGAATACATTTGAGAAAGGATGGGAAAGGGTGACTCATTGATCCAACGTTATTCCTTTTCTTGAAATAAGCACCAGTTTCAAAACAACAAATCAGTGGATATCAAATCAGTGTAACTGTAATAGTTAAGAAGCGGATTATGATGATAAATTGAGCTGAACAAATAATCACTTCCGTGAAATGACGTCCAAATATGTGATTAAGTATATGGCGTATATCGCCATACAATGTGTGTGTGTAACTACTGATGTCACATAATTAAAGGTCAGGCGCCAAAGTTCAAAGAAGAAAAGCAACGTCATTACTCACATCACAAAATGACAATATGGCGCATCCGCCCATACACCATAATATATGTCCTTTGTCCACTTTCGTTGGTAACTGGCGATAAAAACCCACCTTGTCATTATTTTCACCTACACCCCCCCCCCCCCTACTTCGGAGATTTTTTGTAACTATGTGCAACGAGTAAGGCCAATTTTAAGAGTTTCTTCAAACGATAGGGTCGTCAACTACGATTAGTACTCCTGAAAGACATTTAAAAAAGATTATATTTCGAAAAAGATGCATTACAGTACTGAGAGAGAATTTTTGGGACTTTTGGAGTGGTTATCGATCAGTGTATACTACTTAATCGAATATCCTGGAATCATTTATATCATAATTCCATTGATTGTCTTCCCTTCTTTCAGATTCCCATCTCTTGTCTGTATCTGGGAGAGTCCTTCAGAAAGATTTATGCTGGTAACATCATCCTTCATTCAGGGCTATGTCTGTCATGTCCTGAATCAGTAGAGAAGGTAGTAATAGATACAGAGGTAGGAAGAGAAATGACAGAGACAGAGGTTGTTGACATATTGATGTTTGTACAACAGTCACATAGGTTGAAAGAGCTATGGTAAGTATTACAATGAGTAACCTATCAACACGTATCTGTACAACACATCCATAGAAAGTATAGTATACTTCCATATAGAGTATAGGTGCCTTCATTCGTACAGATAACTTCAGGACAAATACACCGTATGACAACATAAATTATTTACGTATCACAGACGTTTCGTCCGGTTACTACCCGGTTACGTTTATTCGTAGTATTTATATTTTTATATGGAATAGACAGTGTTATACCGATGTAAATATTTGTAATGTTATTGTCTTGTGCCTGCTATTTTTTAAAGGTGGGGGAGCGAATAAAAGGGGGAAATTTACAGTCGGTGTAATTGTTAACTCCAACATCAATTGTGTCCTACTCAGTTTCTAACTGGTTTCGTTTACTCGTGGTGTATGATATATTGCTATTGGCTCTATTAATACGCAAGGGGACAGAAAACCGACGTTTTACTCCTTGGGGATACAGAGGCACGGTTAACCGAAATCTTAAATATGCGGTTTCCTTCACTTCTTCTTTTGATAACATACAAGTACGGGTTTGAAAGAATGCTTTGATCAATAATGTCTAACGATGTCATTTCTGCATCCTGCATCTGTAATTAAACTAATTGGCTAAACAATTGGTTAGCATTTTATCAGTTGGAATTTGACACAGTTTGACAAGTGTTATCCCCGAACCCCTCCCCCGGAATGTATGTTTCCTTTCATTTTTGGAAAGGTACTAACGGTAAATATTCAAAGAGAGGAATTCCATTCTGGCAGTATCAGGTACTTGTTCAATATATACATGCACGGTTAACCGTTCTTGTAAATCTGCGTTTTCTATTACATTACTTATTTTAATAATATACAACAAGTACGGGTTTGGCAACTCGAACTGCATCTTGTCACCCATATCGTCATCGAGAAGATCAGGAAGATTGTAAGATAGGGATTGATATTCACTGCATAGCGGGGTTATGAACAGAAAGCCGAAGGAGAGACCGCTAATGTCAATTAGGAGGGGAAAGAAAACGTGCTAGCCATATTAGATCGTAAACCGACATGCAGCTCGCTTCAAATTCAGCCTCATGTGATACCGCACATTCGTTTTGTGCGTAAAAACTGTTTCTATCAATCAGTTCATTGCAGTTATCATTTACCTACATTATAGGTACCTGATTTGTATTTTGAAGATGTTTTTCTTCTCCGCTTGTATATAAGAACATTTCGACTTTTTTCTCTCAACTTCCTACATCCTCCAATATTATGATATCTATCATTCGACTTGTTGAAATTGGTTATTTTATATCAAATTTGCCAAGTAACCTGGAGCGTAAATGTATGAGTAGGTACTTTTGCCCGACAAAATCCTTTGTGTGTCCCAAACAGGGTCCCGAACTTTCCATAACGCATTCACCTAGCTCAAGTTCATGGATGCAAACATATGAACAAATATCCATTGAAGTCATTATATTTTACTCTTATAATCAGTCGAAATTTCGAAGTATTATTGCAATATTAAAAAAAGAACCTATCTTGTCCAAATTTTGTAATAAAATGCAAAATAACGAGATAAAACAAAGTTTCTAGACACTATGTTGATACATCGGATGTGGCAAGCAGAAAACGAGCAGTAAGCCTGTCATTGTCAAGTTTCTTGCACACACACTGCTAGTGATGATCTGATATTGCAGAAATGATATAATTGGTCCTAAACTATCAATCAAAGATGACAATCTTCGAATGTTCCTTTTTTTTCTCGAAAAAAACGTCATGATGACAAACACAACGGTCGCCTCGACAACCATCAAACTGAAAGACGAACAATATTTCTTTACACCCCTCCTTCCCGAATAGTGACACCCGTGATCGCTCCTACGATCTGTCATTAAGATCCCGATTATAACTTTCCGAAAAAAATCTGATGACTGTCAGATCGACGGACCTAAACTTTGCTGGTGATGTCTCTTTGTCACAAAGTCACTTCTGGTGGAGGAGCGCAACCCAGTATTGACGCCCCTACAATTTATCAATGCTTTTTGATTCCATTGTTCCTATGAAAATGAATGTATTAGTTTATAATACCTGTTAATAAATAACGGAAAATGACTGAGAAATGTTATATAACGGAAAAGAAAATGGAAGAGAGAGTAGAAACTGTCTATGTATTAGTTCATGTAACTTTTTTAGGCTAACTTCCGCCCAACAGTGAATTATATTCGTTCTTCAATGTTTACCATGGCAACTATTCCCATGGTAACCGATAATATTCCTAACAGCCTCCGATGACCAACCGGTTACAATATCGAATTGACTCCTTGTCTTGGAGCGATGATATAATATGTTTTAATAATTATAATAATATACATGACACTTTAACAGCAATGTCAGTAAATAGAGCAGGCTAAAATAATACATTCAACTAGTAATACGAAGACGTAGTGGTAATCAGTTTACTGAACACTCATCGCTTGTTAACTTGTGTTAACTTGTGTTAACTTGTTATTTCTTTCAAACAATGAAACTACAGATGGAACGAAAGCAATACATCAGAATGTACGCAATCTGCGTATTAATAATTTGATTTGAATTATATTGAATGAAATCCTAATAGTGTAAATATATGCTCGCACTAAACAAAATAGTGTTGTATGAAAAAAAACTTGAAATAAATATACTAAATCATATATAATACATACATGCCCGAGTAAAACCTTGCTTTATCGTCAATGGTTGGCGCAGTTTCTTAATGAATTATACGACGTCCGGATCAATGCAACTTTCGTCGATAGATTCCGTGCCAATGGAAACACCGATTTAATCTACACCACGGAACTTATATCTCCACATTAACAAAAATCATATTCCTCTAATATAAAGGAGATAAATCAAAATCAAAATCCGCAGAATGTATAGGATAATTGCCTGAAAACTTCACATATAGGGTAAACGTGTAAAACATGCTATAATAGAATATCTGTAATGGATGGCGGTTTCCTTCTTCTTGATATCAAAAATTTGTGTTTACCGAACATTGAAAAGTGTTTGTCGAGTATTGGAGGCGTACCATTGGCCAATCAAATAACATATAAAATATTTTTAGTAGTAAATTCTGAAAATGCATTAAACTACGTTTCTTCGCTTCCCTTCGTTTCCTACGTTCAAATCTTTAAAGTAAACATCTTCTATGGCTTATCGATCGTGTATTCAAACATGTGCATACATATGTAGACGTTTCTTACGCCCCTGTCTTTATATCGTTTTACAAGGGTCAGATATGCACATTAATGCAAGCCCGAGGCACACCATGTATGCAATGGATACAACATATTTTGAGGTGTCTCGAACTGGCAATTTCGTGATATCAATCTGGCACAACAATCATAGTATGTAATAAATTTATAAACACATGTTATCATTCACTTTGAAAAGATACCACTCTTAAAAACGTGGTTCAAATAAAGTTACGTGATATTTCGCTAATTAAAAGGCTTCTTGTGTTCTTGATGTTAATCCGTTTGTTTCTGTTAAAACCAACGTTTGTTCTGAGAAATTGTTACAAAATTATTTTGCTGATTGTATCGTATATGTCTAAATTAATTTATTATTAGAGTAGAACAGATATGTAAAACATGTTACTACATAACCAGAAGAAGATGGTGTCCTTCACTTTTCAGAATGGATTAAAGATGGTTCAAAGAACGGTTTTTCCGCAATTACTGAACTAATAAAATCGACCTTGAATACTGTTGGTTTACGATTATAAGCAGTTTCACATCAGGTGGAACGAGCTGAATGGAGTATTACTTACACTTCACATTGAGTGGAACCCAGTTTACAGCTGAGATCGTTTTGATATATATATATGGCATTTGAATCAGTATTATCATCAGCATTAAGACAATCCTTTCAAAACGAAATATCTCGATCAGATAAAAAGAAATGAATTCTAAGCAATCGCACTTGTTGAAGCTAAGGAGAACTATATACGCCTTTTCTTTCCGATCGTAATAAAATTTATTTAACGCAATGTATCATACATACCATCAAATCACATAGGGTAGATTTCAAATTTAGTTTTGAAAAATAACGTAGGATAATAATAAGCAAACAAAACCGAGCAGGTATTTTCATAACTTAACGACTGGCCACCTTGTTTGTTTCAACCGATTTGATTTGAAAGTAAAAATTGTGTGGTGTTAGTTTGGAGAATGGCTATATATTTGGATATTTGCTGAATTTGTATATTAAATATTTGTCTCTTGACAAATTACTCTTGACGTGTCTAAGATGACGGTATTATCAGCATTAAGAAAATCCTTCCAAAAGGAAATATTTCGATAAAATATAAATTAATTAATTCTGTACGTTCGCACCTGATAAGGCTTAAGATAAATATGTACGCAGTATTTTCTTTCCGGTCATAGTTAAATTTATTTATCACGATTAACGCAATGTACCAGCCATATCATGAAGCCACATAGGGTAGACTTTAAGTTTAGTTTCGAGAAAACGTAGGATAACATTTAGCAAACCGAAGTGAGCAGATATTTTCATAACGTTAGGACTGGCCAGCTTGTGAAGTGATAGTTGAGAAAATGGCAACATATTGATATAATTTGCTGATTTTTTAAGTTAAATTATTGTCTATCGATCTCCTTTCTTATCGAAACTTTTTTCGGTCATTTAAATGACGCTTGACTAGTTTAAGGTAATGGACAGCATCGTTGTTAGATTTCTTGAACGGAATAAAAACAAGTTAATCTAATGAGTGAAGCGCTCACACGACCATGCAGTTTCGGTTTCACAGTGATGTAGCACGTATAGGAAAGAATCCTTTGTTTGTGTTAAAATTTGAGAGTTTGCCGCTGCCAGCTGATGAAAATGATTTCATTTGATTTCATAATCACATGATTGACAGGATAGTTTTCTTCTTTATTTCGTAGGTTCTGGTATTGTCTGTTACCTCAGTCTATCCCTGTTGAGTCTATTCCGTCAATATTAAAGTCAAGGAATGTGAAAGGTAAAGTATATAAAAGCTCAGGTAACATATATCGATTGATCAGTATAATCATGTTTATACATTAATTCCATGATATAATACTGTATTGTTAATATATACATTCACTGAAGTATATTTCGGGGCTTACGAATTATCCATAGTCGTTAGCAAATTTTATCAATAGTAATTGTCAGAAGCCAATAATGCCGCCAAGGTCCTGTTCTCCTTTTGGCTGTTCTTTACACGGAATATCATCGAAGACAAGTATATAATGAAACTGGTTCTCCAGTAATACAAATATGACAGACCTGAACGTATTACCTGAGGTAGAAGAAGTAGTAATTACTACTTCTTACAGGTCACTAAACATTCCATTCCTCCCGATCCCTATAAACTGATATCTTATTTAATATTTTTGGTACATGAATCTTATCCCGTGACCATTTGTATCCCTCTATGTATAGACAATAACTTAATATTAGGACGTACACAAAACTTATCAAAAATATGATATGATATTTTTATATTTATAAGCAATATCTAAATTCTATGCTCGTCCTAAAATAATTAATAATTGAATTATCACAAATGCGATATTACGCATTTGTTTGTTTTTCTTTTTAAGCATCAAATACAAACTACTCGTTCTGGTAGATAAATCAATCGTATTAGTAGGGTTAGATATTTACGAAAAGTGGAAACTAAATCAAAAGTCATGTATTGTACACGGTAGCGTGTCAATGAGAGAAGTCTTGCCGCTCATTTTCCAACTGCACGCACCCTGACGTTATCACTGTACTAACGTATTTTGTGTGCCAGCAGTTTTTAACAATACTACAGAATGTTGGCACGTTTAACAAAGGGCACTTCCTCTGCACGTACCATCTGTTTAAATGCCGCTCAGCGCAGCCTCAGACAACGCTATTGCCATTGGTTCCCCTGGTTCACATATTATTTTTATTTAATTGATTATCATTTCTTTCAAAATATATATCTTCACTTATTTTTTCCTTATAAAACTCATTGGCAGAGGTTATTAATGAAGACAATTTGAAGGTTTTAACCACAAGGATTTAAATAGATGATACTTATATTAAATAACATCAATTTCAAACAAAAAGTACATATTTTCACTAATAAGGCTTCTTTTCACCCAACGTATTTTATTATTGTAAAATCTGTTTATCCTTCTGATTAGTTTTCTTTTTAACATTCAATGTTAAACTTTCTGTATTTTTCCATACAAATTGACCAATACTGTCTTCCACCATATTTTGTTTTCATCAAAGGTTAACATTTTCCTTTTAACGTACAAATCATTTTGTTGTAGGTTTTCATCACAAAACAATTAGATTATAAAATGGAAAATAATCCTTGAATGGTATTCTGAAATATGCGTGAAAAAAAAACACACATCCCATTGTCTTACATCTCATATTGCCTTACATATAGTTATATTGGCAAAGCAGCAATTAACCTACCGTATCTAATGAATAAGACAACACAAATGATAAATATGTTTATATCCAAATCTCACCCAGATGAAACAAAATGACGTTTTCCAAGCAATACAAATATACAACACATGCTACATGCACGCTTTAAACTGTGAAATGAAGATTATAAGTGTGTTCCTCGTCCTATTTTTGATTCGTAGTATATTTAACTTTACAGTTAATTTGGAGGCCATGTTGAACCCTAGACTCTGTAAGGATTCAAATCCCCGGATTCGACCAATATAAAGCTGCAGTTTAGAAATTTGACATAAAGTCTCCATCCATAACTAGTTAAAAATGAGCCCAGAAATGCAACTAGATCTCAACTTGAATTAAATCTACTGTAAATTGCATAACTATGGGAATCCAAACATAAACTACCATGGTAAGATCGAGTAAGTCTTCCTAATGTTGTTGCAAATTTGATCACTCCTGAAGTGTCGTATCAGTGCGCGTAGGTATTTATTGATGTCGTTTACTTTGTGAGCCATCGTTATACCCAACCGTTATCTTTGTTAGCGAGATTGTACGCACTCCGGCTCCCATAAAATTGGCTGAGTTTAACTGGTATTATCGTGTAACGCGGTTAAACGAGAATCCGTTTGGGATTTTCAAATAGCCGCAACTTTATTAAGGTTACCGGAATAGTTGTACAGATCGAGAACAACTGACGTTTTTATTTTGTTTTATTCTTCATAAGGAGTAATGTTCGCAAAATAAACACAATTGGTTTTATTTTGGCAGTTTGCGGTTCATTACATAGTCTTTGTTTACTGCGTAAAGATGTAGAAGTTTTTTTTCCAGAAAGTACCCGATAATCGAGCTCCCAGGAATTATCACGGAGATCGGGAAGAGGGCAGCGCACCAAAATAATATAAATTTTACTCAAATGGTCGATTCTAAATTATGATGTAGTAGTGGGCGCTATGGATGTGAGCATCACAAACAATTTATTGACCGATTTTTTTGTTCAACGATTTGGAAGAGTTTGCAGTGGAGGGAGAAGGTTGGGTATTTCTTAGTAAGAAGTATTTAGGCGCAGGTGACAAGATTACCTGGAATGTTGTTGCCATGTACATGTTCTGCGTTTAAAGCAGATAATCATGTCAACACACCAGAACTGGCACTGATTCGTTGCGTTTAAATTGAGAAGACTGCAAATATTAGTAATAGAATACAATAACATTTTCTCCATGCTCCAAGACATGCTATACAATTATAAGGATTTGTTGTTTTGCCCGTTGAATCACATCATTTCCTACTATGACTCTTTTAAATATATGCGGGGAGGTGGGGGGGGGGGGTCGGGGCGCAATGTATTTGTCGAAACGAAAACTTCTATAGCCATATACAGGGTACTGAACTTTCAACGATATTTTCATTTTCTATGGCAAATGCAAATTTTCATTTCAAATACACCATACTTTGACGATGGTTTCATATGTCCCCGTAGCTCGGTATAGGGTAGTTGTTTATAGTTTTTGAACCAAATAATCACTGTATACGTCTCTCTCTGGTGTAAAGAGGATGGAGATAGGGAGGAGGAGAAGCACACAAGTACTATTCATATCGTACTTCATTGCTGCCTCACCTCCTTCCAATACTATGTTGAACCTGGAAACTATCTTTGTTTAATGATGTAATTTTAAGCGAATTTGACTAATTACTTGCAAAAAGGCTTCGTGGTTTTGTGAGAAACAACCAAATATATACATATATTGGAAGGAAACTACCGATGAAATGTCGCATGCCATGTTGTCAACCCATATTAATGACGTAAATGTGCTTGGGTATATCAGTGTATTTAAGGCTATGTAATCTTGATATCAATCCCTTAACTTTCTCATCTAATCCAATCTGTTCCCATCTCACTACTGTTGATACTAGACGTTGCCTATCTTTGACGTGTAATTTTACCATGTAATCAAGTGTCAGGAATCCAATCATGCTTTGTTTAGTTTCCCTCCGATTTACACCAAGTATAGTATTTGTTAAGGGAGAGAGAGAGGGAGGATGGGGGGGGGTGGTTAGGGGTTCAGTTTTGATCAATATTAAAAACAAAATTAGTTCAGCGAATGCTATATATAGCTTTAACGATTCTTTACAATTATTGACATGATAAGAAACATCAATGTTTCTTTAATGATGGTTGTTTATTGTAATTCGTGTTTATTGCATAATAATTAGTTGGTAGGTTTATGCGTAGCTGATCACCCGAAGAAACCGATGGTCCCTACTTAACACCATACCCACTACCACTCATACAGATATAGACTTACAATAACATAAAGTCAAACAAAATATATTATCACAATATATTATGTATCATTTAGTAAAGAAAATAGTACAGGGTAACATGTGTGTTAAAACAAGGCTATCCAAACTCACATCGTCATGTCCAAATTGAGATCACGGTATAACAAAAACGAATCAATCTCTCAGAAAAAAATCATCGTATCAATATACAATATTCAGTACCATGGTTTAATTTTGGACATGTGGATTTAATTTTAAACATGGCGATTTCGTTTACGATATGTTGATGTCAAATTCAACAGAACGCTATCAATTTGTATAGTTTTGGAACAAATATCCCTCCGTTCATCAGCCAAGGAATGATAGCGAAGATATATCGATTAAGCTCAATAAAGAATAGACGGAGAGGGCGATATAGCTCTTGCTCCTTTAAATCCAATGGATTTTTCTGTTGTTTTTTGTTTTGTTTTAAGTTGTTTACTCCATTCTCACATAATCGCATCGAATATTTTATAAGCTTCATGTTAATATTTTTTAGCATTCCAATAGTACAACAATGTAACTGCAGAATAATTGTATTGTAGACAAATGTTAACACTCGTGAGATTACCTCCACAGTAAATATTCAATAACTGATCTTGTAAGGTATGACGAATTCCGACTAAATTATACACAATTTGTGGATATTTCTATATTTAGTGAAGCCTTGTATAATAAACAATAAAATATTAAATGTAAATTTAGTACACATAAAGGTAACTAATATGTAAAATATGCAATTAACTGATTCTTGTGTAGCATTTTGGCATCTTTAGAATAATACTTCACTACACTAAATTCCACATTCATTTATTAAGGCTGAGTACACAACGAACTATACCCGACCTTCCATTTCGGATGAATGGGTTATGTGGAGTTAGCGAACTGTAATTCTATTCAATGTAATTTTGTACGTCATTTATCTTAATTTCAGTCTCATGGATAACCGATGTATATATATCGTATACCCTGAACCTTCAATCTGGTCGATGGATGGTGAGTATGAAGTGGTTTACTTCTTCTTTCATCGATGCAGTATTAAAGTTCAATAAACCATCAATGTCAACTGATAAAACAATAGATATATCATAGCGAATTATTATGTTTACCGTAGTAATGTAGTTTATACTTCACTACAATGTATATCTGTGCTATGCCAATTTTACTTTATCTTTGGTGATCATTTGAGTCATTGTATTTCAAGATATGGTCAGGATCCCCGTTTTACATCTTGTCAGAACTTAAACCAAACGAAGATTGGTACGTAAAGGTAAAGGAATACAAGTCTCTCTGCCATCAAATATTTACGATGAGCGCTGAGGGGGGGGGTGATGAGAAGATAAGGAACGAAGATGCTATTCATAATTAACTCTAAAATGTATTATTTCCTCCTGATCGCGGTCATATACGCCCACCGCAACGGATGTAAACATGTAATATTACCAAACGGTATTACCAAGATTCACGTGATTTTGGGATTATTATGTGGGTCTGGGACATTCAAATTATTTTTCTCTACTGATAATTCCTATATAATCATAAAACTGAGCTCATAACACCAACCTTACGGATTAAGATGATATTAAAATGTACCACGCGGACAGCACTATATTTCTATTTAGAGTTTAAATGCATGTGATTTGTGGCATTGCTCAGTCAAAAATAAAACTTAAGTTATTTAAACGTGTTTTTTTTAAACACGTCCCCAGCCAAAACTGGCATATTTAGTCTACCGTTGAGAAATGCTGAATTGCTATGAAGCTATGGCGAGGCAGTGGTGATAAGAAAGGAAAACTAGTGTAAGGAATTGCTAGTAGGAACGGCCAATGACTATATATGTAATTGAATAGAAAGATTGCAATATGCAATAAAGTAAATCATCGTCATTGTTATAGCCAATATAAATAATATATAAAACACACCATCGATCACAAACACCCAGGTATACCAAAAGGTTTCATGTTAAAAATTGTAAATGTTAAAACATCCATACATTCATACAATCAAAACAAATAAGGCAAATGGACACACATGCGCATAGATTCAAAGCCGCTATAATAGTTCTTTAGGAATAAATCTTTACTGAAAATATTTGTTTTTATCCAAGATGTCTTTCCTGCTGATTACCTCACATCAAAGATAAACTTATGTTTAACGAATTATGTTTATCTTTTTTTGTTTTACCCTCATCGAGTATTTACTCTTTTCTTTTTAATGAAACTAAATATTTCCATATTTTACTTACCACTGTCTCGATGTTTATGACGTCATATATTAATTGGTCTGATCATTGTTTCTCTTGCTTTTCACTACAGCGCCTTGGTACTAGGCAGGAGATAACAGATACAGAGTATAAAAATAAGGTAGGTTGATGGGTATTGTATTATACTCAAGTAGAGGTTTGATTTTATTGGACCATAATATGTAAATAGCTGGCTATCTAATATAAAGTATGGAAACATGTATTTCAGTGGGCGTAAAGTCACATGATCAGAAGGATCGGTGTTGTTGGAAGTTCTATATCATCATTCTGGCATTTGCAAATACTGTTAAATATTAAGGACAAGGTACCAACATATTTTGTATAAAAAGATGCGTGAGAAACCTGACGGTATTCGACTTAAAAACTTCTTCGTTTTCATATAATATCATGATAGGAAAGGTTTTGCTAAGTCTACGCATGCGTAACACGAACGATTGTACTTGCATTATCTGTAGCAATCTGTGATAAATTGTTCAGTCTGCTGATATCAGACATAAACGTAAAAGAAACGATAAAAGTATGTGATAGAAAACAGTCTTCTATTAGTAGGAACATGGGAATTAGGAAATAGGAACTCATAATCGGTGGTTTGATCTTACTGGACCCTATAATGTAAATATATGGCTATCATGTAAAACAGTCTGGAGAAATTTATTTCAGCACGCGTACAGTGACTATATGAGAAGGATCGGTGTAATGGGGACTTCTATATTATCAATCTGGCATTTTCAAATACAGTTAAAATTAAGAACGAGGTACCAACATATCTTCTTTATAAAGATGCGTCAGAAACCTATCGGTGTTCGACTTTAAAGCTTCTTCGATTTCATATAATATAATGATAGGAAATGTTTTGTTAAGTATACGCATGCGTAACACGAACGATTGTACTTGCATTATCTGTAGCAATATGTGGTAATTGATCAGCGTCTGCTATTATCAGACTTAAACGTACGAGAAACGATAAAAGTAAATGATAGAAAATAGTCTTCCATTAATCAAAGTAGGAACGTGGGAATTAAGAACAGGAAATAAAGAACAAACAATTAATCTACAACATACGAACAAACAACTATACTTTGCGAAGAAACAATGAATCATTCATTCATTCATTTCCGGAAGACAAATGATGTTCATGGGAACTAGCTATGTTCATTTATAAGTCTCGTAGAAACATAGATGGCTTAAAAATGTGAATCAATAAAACATGAAGATATGTGAAATGAATACACAAGTGAAAACTGACATTGACACACAATGTGAATGTACGTTGTTGATAAAGTAATAATATGATATAGTCAATAACATTGAAAATGATCATCGTAGCTATTCGTGTTATTGCTTTGTCACATATTTTAGAGGGCGCTTTTGCATGGTGGTCAATAACATATATTAAGCATGATAACATCCCGTTTGTCTGAGCTCCCATCCGTGTGTGTGTGTGTGTGTGTGTGTGTTGGTCTAAGTTGAATAAAGCCAACCTGGAACAGAGGACGGGACGTGAGGATTACTGATGCTGTGATGTCTCAGCGCAATATTCATGATAAGCGATGATTGCAAGTGTTTTGTGAGATGTCAAATACCAAGTGTTATAATAATGCACTATACTGAAATTGATATTGCTGGGGAAGTATTAGAACTCTACTACGAGAGTAAACCACGCCCTCACGCCCTGGGCTTTTCATCTTCTACAACATATTTATTAGCACAACCTTCTGTATGCAATTACTTATAATGACTATATTTATAGTGCAAATATACCTCGGAATGCACCATTTGACTTTAATTTCGAAGACGACCCGCCAGATGGAACTCGGCCTTTTTAAGCCCATGACATCTCTCTAGCTTTTATGAAACCCTCCAATTTCCCTTCCGGCCATCCCTAATAGATTCAGGTGCTACCTAAGTCAGTCCGAGAAAGTCGAATTGATAACTTCACAAACTTGAATTTAGAGCTACTTATATAGACACAACTTGTAGTGTAATTATGGTTCGGAATGCATCACCCGACGTAATGTTTACTTGTTCCGGAGGAGGGGTTACAAGCCCCCCAACATGAGAGTTGGTATCAATTAGGCCTACCCCTGAACGGTCGCTCCTTTTTAAAACAAAATCCATAATTCGTCACTGGTTCGGCTATAAAGTTTTATTTCCAATCTAAATCAGTTGGAATTTTGGCTTGATTTGACATTTTCTTCAAAAACTGTCATGTGTTTAAGGATGCTTATATAAACCTAGCGTATTGCATTTATATACATTAGATTCACTATTTCACTTCTGAATATATATATTTTTTCTGACAAAGGGCCAGGGGCGTTGGCTTCATTACCATGGCAGCATCCACCCCCTTTTTTTCAATACAATCATTTATTCGCCGCTATTCCCATGGTTAAGGCCCCTACCTAATTTCGAAGCATACAGCTTTTACAACCTTCAGTTGATGTTATCAAATTATTCAATCCATTTATAAGATTTAAAGGGTAAGGAGACTCGCCCAAACCGCCCTCTAAAAAAAGTTAACTTTCCATTGCCTTGCAAGTGAAGTTTTTTTTGTCGCTACACAATTATGTAGACAGTTATGAAACGTGACACCTTGTTGTCTTTAGCTGGGCCTGGGATGTCCATCGATTATATGTACACTGTGTCTTTGGTATTAACCGTAACTGTGTGTATTGACTGTACACTAGTGCCTAATTACGAACTAGCAAGCTATGTGTGTAATTACGCTGTAAACTTGTTGTACTAACCAAGTATGAATTCGCTCGGTGTAAAAATAGAACGTCAGGATAGGTACGGTAGAAATTATCTGACGTGCATTTGCAGAAACATTCAACAATTTTGTTCAATAAAACTGTGATTTGCGATATAACACGCACAATAGGCTGCTAGTTGCAATACATTATTTAGTTATGTTATGCGTTCTGCAACTAGTACTGTTGTATACACTGTTGTATTACCGGGGATCGATAGTGGTATCTATCAGTGCTGTTACACCTCGTTCGAATTGGGTCAGATTACCGGCCACAGACGTTTCTTTGTGCACGAGCTTTTAATCCCTTTAAAGCTTCTTGAAGCTTTAAATATAATTCATAGTCAACATCAATTATTGAAGGGTCTTTTGTAATTAACAAATTTACACGATTCCTTTTCGGTGAATATTGTCTTCATAAAGCACCGAACATTTAAAATATAAATTAAAAAAATAAAAATTGGAACGTAAGAAAACGTTCTTGCCTCATGAAATTAGACACCTTTCTTCATTAATTAAATGTTATCAGTATAACATCATTACTTATGTAATTATAATGACTTGTGTTAGTTTTGTTGTTGCTCTTGATATCTGAGTATTAGTTTTAACTGTATCTCCAGGAGGGTCACTATGGGGATGGGATAGCACCACTGATAGTTGTCAGGGAAATATTTCATTTTTATGATGTGGGGTCTTGTCGCCAATTTACGACATTCTTAATCAGAAACAAAACTTCATCATTATCATCGTCGTAGTCGTCATATTATCATTATTATTATTAAGTACCATTGGTAAAAAACCTACCACATATTTAAAGGACCGGATAGTCAATAAGCCAATTTGCAACAATGGTTTTTTTCCTTTCTTACGACACATGCTGCCCATCAAACATTGCGATAAACCAGACATATTAAATAGTGTCAATAATAACGGTTGTACGGTATGGTAATATTTGAATTCAAGTATATTATGCCGCAAAATTAACGCATAAAGCTTGATGTAAAAACATAAAAGGTGCGAGTGTTGTTAAGATTGATCTATAAGAAATACATAGAGGATTGTGTCCAAAGCTGCTTAACTCATGAAACGGATGCTTATATACGATAACGGGTATAAAAACACACCCGACATAAGTAAACACCAACTGAAAGCAGCTTACCTGCGTGCTGTAACAAAGAGCTTCAAACCCCACCATAGCCGTCCCTTACTCCACCCAGCGGTCATAGAAGCGTCAGCTCTGGACGCGGCTTCAAGCATACACAATAAAATGGATTCCATTTTAATTTGTCCCTGTCCTAGTTATACATAAATCTTCATGTGGTCTGTATTTTGATTCCGATTGTGAGTATCATTCTAATGACAAAAGAAGGCACATATATGTTTACTGTTCCCACCCTGCCCATTACTACACACAGACACGCACCCCACACAGATCATTCTGAACAATACTTTGCACTGAAATAGATTGTTAGCAAAGACACATCATGCTCTTGTTTGAAAACACATTCCATGTAATCGTTTCAATTGAACATTATATTTGAAATTAAATATTTTATTTGTTTTTCGCAGTGTCAACACTGAGGGTGGGGCGTATACATATTATGATATAAACAGTTTTACAACTACTGCGACTGCACACTTTATCCTTATTAGTAAAAGTTCGCAGTGTCAACACTGGGGGGTGGGGCGTATACATATTATGATTTAGTTGATAAAAGGTGTACAACTACTGCGACTGCTCACTTTATCCTTATTAGTAAAAGGATGTGACTATCTATCAACACAATGTCTAACTTTATTATATTTTGATTTAACGAATATACGATTCCCGTAATGTTTTTTATTAGTGCGACATTCTTTAATATTCACGTAGAAACAGAATGAAAAATAACAATGCAAGTAACATGCAAATGATCAGCAATTAAAAGTATCATGTGCATCTTTTGTACAGATGAGAGAGTTTCGGACACGCAATTAATTATTGAACGAACTTATTTATAAACCGACAAATGAAAATGAAAAATGCGAAGTTATCTTCTAAAAAATAGAAAAGGAAAATATTTAAACAAATTAAAGAAACGCTTTACGTCTTATGGTTAAATATGCGAATTACTTTGGGATGAAGGCAACTGTAAGATAAAAGTGAAAAACAAAAATATGAAGCTCTTGTGTGAAACTCAAATCCATGTAATCGTTTCGATTGAACATTAAATATGTTACTTGTGTTTCCAAACTTTCTCATCCCAGAGTCAACACTTTGGGGAGGGCAGTATACATATTTGTATGTCCATATTATGATTTAATTTATAAAATTGTTTAACTCCTACGACTACACTTTATCCTTATTAGTGAATGGATGTTGAAAAATCTAACTGTAAGCTTAAATACACAGAGTAATATACATATTGTTTATTTTGAGTAATGTTACGAATTTTAAATTCATGTTAGTATATTAGAAATATTTATCAGTGCCTTGTTATTTGATTTTCACAATAAAACAATGAAAGTAACATGAACATGATTAGCAATTTAATGTGTCATGTGTTTTTTTATATACAGGTGGGAGAGTTCCGGGAAAGATGTAGGTAAGTGCATTTTTAGACCCTTAATGGTATCATGTGTCGTTTAATGATAATTAAAATGTGTTAAACTTATATTTAAAATAGTCATGCTACATATTGTTATCTGGTCACACCAGGAGAAAGAACGTGACTTCATGGTTCTGGTTATAAAATATACAATCCCGGAACATTAATGGCGCCACTTCAATAGAGGATATATTCACTTTACAAAGCTAAGAATAACAAATTGTATGACACTATTGTGGATATTTCTGACACCATTAGTAACCATAAATCACACTGGGTGTTAAGAAGAATATTCCGTGGTAAATTATTGCTTGATTTCATTAAGCACTACTGTCGATTGTTTTGTGGTGTTTCAGAGGGTTTTGCTACGGATATTTGTTTTGGTTGTATATTTGATTCTGGTAATGAGAATGTCGAGGGCAAGGATAGGTGAAGATATGGATGTGGTGTGTTTTTTTTCTGTTGTCTTTGTTCTGTGACGACAAAAGTCGATTTGGCACACATCTTATTTGATTTCAAAACATTTCACCATAAAAAATACAAGAGTGCAATTAATTTGCTTGGAATTTCTCTTTGAAGCAATTTTATAACATCTTATCTGAAGTGTACCTTGTTTTCTTTTTAAGATGTTGGATCACTTTGTAATGACATTATTGTTATTTCTCTGCAGACATACAGAATGGCAGAAGGCGAGACTAGCTGCTGAAACAAGGTGAATAAACAAAGTGACCTAATAAAGTGTTAATTATGCTCGTAAAGAATCCGGATACCGATGTTTGATGTATATTTATATCCGGCCATGTAATCAAGAGTGTCTATAAAATTGCAACTGTCGCGATTGTGAAACTTGATCGTAAAACTCTTGCTACGCGGGTATGTAGTTGATTGAAGAATGAAACCAGAACTCTCGCTTTGCAACATTACAAAGGACATAGTGTATGTTGTAATGATTGATTCTGTCTAAACAAGTACAATTATACGTTATATGTATGACCTATCTACCATCTCAGAAATGTGCACGTATTTCTTTCTTTCTTTTTTTATTACCTTTTCTCTACTTTATTTTCACTTTAGTTATTTCTCATATGGTCGCTAGCTCGATTAACTTTCCTTTGGTGTTTCTAGTGTCCTGTTGATAATATTCTACATTTGTATTGTGAGCATGTATAGACGAAATAAATAAAAATGAAATGAAAATGATTCGACTATCGCTCGCCATAAACAATACTTAGAAGTGATGGACTAAGTCAACAACATTTATGATTATCTTGCCTTTAAGATTAAAATTACATAATTGTAAACTATACAGTCTGATACATCCAGATAAGTTAAGTGAAGATTCTTGGGTTGATAATTTGTATGTGCTATGAAAGAGTTTTTACATTTTTACTTATCGGTGAACATTTTTTCTGAAGATTACAGGTAGCAACTATCATAGTTCTAGTGCTTCATTCCCCGTAGTTTCTGGCCCCATGATAATTGTGGAAACATGAATTACCGATTTTCCTGTAATGATAATGCGGTTTTGATTTTTAATATATCATGTGTAATTGGTAACTTTATTATCACCTTACATTTTATTCTTTGTTAGAGGTCTACGGACTAGGCAAGTTTCCCATATTCAGTACGTGTGTTGCGTATGTGATAATCTCAATAAAAGTATATAAACATTTTTCGTTAAGCTCTTTTCGTTTCCAAGATA
>KN890746.1:12876-24106 GCA_000934455.1 Apostichopus parvimensis
GGTTAAAACCTACGACCATACTTGTTCAGCTTCATTGAGTGTCGTCTCGGTGACAGTTACCATCACAGTAACAAGTTGTACTTAATTGGTGAAATGAACAGAAGAAGGGGCCACAAGGTACAATGTCCAGGCCATGAGGGCTGTTCACTAAAGATGCAAATGTCAGAGATGAACAAAATGGTGGAAAGATTTGTGCATCCAAATTACTTACTGGTAAGAACCCACTAAAGGTCAAGTGCCTCATAACTGATGCTGATGGCAAGGCATGTAATGGGTTCACTAGTACAATGGCTGCAGCTACTCATGCTGAAACAGAGAACCTGTTAGACCAAGTACACCTAAACAGGTCACTCCGCAGAGCACTGACTAAAGCAGTACTCTCCTCTTGTTTCCTGCAAAAACTGTGACTGAGCACTTGATACAAAAGTGTTTTGCAGAGGACTTGGCCTACCCTGTACAGGCAGAGGTGACTGCTTGCAGAAATGCCCTCAAATACGACCACTGTAAAATTTGTGAAAGCTTTATCAACATGTTTAAATTGCCTAGCAAAGTGCTACAGTGAAATCATTCACATTGCCCAAAGCATTCATTTGTATGCAAGAGGGGCAGGAAGTACAAATTTCAATTTATGCCAAATGCTACAAAAGGTTCTCAGCTAATATCCCACACTGACTGAAAAAAATAAACAAATTACTTGAGACACCCACCTGCAGCAAACGATTATGGTCCACTCATTTTCCACTCAAAAAGCAGAGGTATTTGATGTTTTTGAGATGACCAATCCAAAACATAGCACCATATTTTCACCCAACAGTCAGTACAGGGACCACAGTGCCATACACATCACAAATAATGGGCCTGGAGAGTCCATAGCCAGGAAGATGGAATCTGCAGGATTAAAGGTGAGCTCGAATAGTCCATGTATCCAGACGCTGAAACCGATGCAAAGAAAACATCAATATGATAAATTACATAAGAGAGGCAAAGCATACAGAAGGAGGAGAGCACAACTCAGAGAGAGAGAGTACAAGTTACATGGTAGAACTAAAAACATAAACCAGTCCAGTGTCTATAAAAAAGATCAACTGATTCATGACCACAGTTACTCTAGGGTGAAAAACTACGTTGATGATGAAGATGACAACATTTATCAGTGATGCCAGTAATTTGTAAACTGGGTCATATCCACACTCACTGTGATGACCTAAAAGAGTGTCAATCACTCAGGGAAGCAAGCAATCGGGCCGATGACCCTAACCTTGGAAAGTGCCATCAAACCTGCAAGACCTTCTGCTGTTGTTTACACTGTGAAATTCTGCTGAGAGATGTGACATCTCCACACATACTGTATGCTGTTTTGGCATATGTGGGAGATGTCAAATAATTTGTTAATTAATATTTGTTTGCTTTGCACAATACTTTGAAGAGCAGATGCAGGAATGTGGAGCCTGATGGCTCTTCTCTTAGCTGCCAGGGGTGGCATTGTGGGGATAACGCCATATACTGGTGCCCTGGCATACTGATGGTGTAGGCACCTGTCCACATCCTGCATCCCTTTGTGACAATTGCTGGGGCTGATGTATATTTTGCCAAGTTTTCATTTATGTCATCAGCACATGCCATCAATCTTGGTCTGACATTTAAAGAAGGTGTGAGCTTTCCAGTTACAAATGTGTTACTGTATATAGGACTATGCTTATTCTGAATGCAGTATGGGGCTCAATGAAACTGATTTTTACACCACATATATTACATTGTAATGTATGCATTTAAATTCTGACTGTCGCTTTTGGCTCTGCTAGGTACACTGTGTTAGTGCTGATAGTCGACTCTTACTTTTGTAGTCGATTAATCGCATAGCACTTCTCGCGATTACTTGTTTACACTCATGACGTCATCACTGTCATTTCTACATTGCAGAAATACAGTCAAACCAATCTTTTCCATGGTGCAATGTCTTTATTTGTTCTTTCGTGTTTTAACGTGGGGTGTCTAATTCATGTTAAAACATCTACCAAACAAAAACTGTCAACAACTTTCAATATTCAACATTTCTTAAAATCCTTCATAGTAAATCAAAAACTTTGGAATGGATCTACGAGGCTACTAGCACTAATCACAGCATATGTGCAAACAATGAATAGATGCAACACCTTGTAGCGGTGTGATGATTAGTATGCGAGAGTTTTCTGTAGAAGTACTTTCAAGTTCTAGGCTAGGCTCTAGCGTAGCAGGATAGCAGGCATATATTTTGCAATTTTAAAATTTAACTTCACCGCAATCGACACAATCTATAAGACATCAGATAAATGTGAACCATGTCAGTAATGAAGTAATTGTAAACATGTTTGAAGAAATTACAAATACTTTAGCAATCAGAAAAGATTAATAACTTTTTGGAATTTGCGATTATGCGCAATGATCAAACATTGCTAGGACTGAATATTGCACTGCACAGTTATAGCGTATTACTGACAAGTAAAAGCATGAATCTAACCGGAGCAGGTGCTTGCCGATTTTTAACACAGCACAGTTCTAGTGTAGCATTGTAAAAACCTGTGTTTGTGATATTTGCTGGCAAACTGCTTTAGTGTTGTTTTTGATAGGCTAGGCTATTTTTCAAAAGCAGATTGTGTGTAGTGCTATAGCTTGTAGTCGAGTAATCGCAACTTAGGTTTTGAGAGCGATTAATCATACTTCCAAAGTGTAATCGCGACTACTGGCGATTAATCGATTACGACTTTCAGCACTACACTGTATAAAAGTAGACTACTCACCGGATGTACAACTTCAGCCCCTCAGGTTTTAGTTGTTCTACAGCTTAACATTGAAATTTAGTGGCTCCTTATACCATCCTTTACTTGTACTACTACACATCTCAATAACACACAGATCAAAACAACAGACACAGGTAGTACAGTGGTCTCTACAGGCCATGAACATGTTCTTCCAGTCTAATTATTACTTCATCAGTGCATTTTGGAGCACATGGTGACCAATGTGTTGTTACTTCCGTGTCAATCACATGCCACATTGCAATAATTTGGGGATATTTCACAAAATTGGCCCCCAAATCACTCAAGAACAATGATACGTATTGTCATATGCCATGATTACACATCATACCCAGCACCTTCAGCTATAATAAAGGCTCATAGAGTCTAAAATGGTCATTTTCTCATTCTTTCTTTATGTAGCATACACCCATTAAATGCCCCATCGACTTACACACTAAATCATTAAAGTAACATGGTCCTTAAGTCTAGATAGAAGTTCTCACTAAATGCTACCCATCACTGGATAGCTGACAAGTTGACCATTCATAGTATCCTCAATTTTCTCTATCTGACTATGCAGATTTTTTGTTTGCTATGAGAGCCTGAAGTTGACCACACTTGATTGTAAACAAACCTCTTTACTCAGCAGAAATCAATTTTTGTATGCTGTTCCAGGGAGGCCTAAATTGGTCTAAACTTACCTCAACTGACCAAATTTTGTTCCACTTGTACTTCCATTCATGCTCCAAAACAGCCAAGCCAAGAAAAAACCAGATCCTGATTGATAACATATCAAAAACTGATGTTCTCCTGTTGCTTTTTGGCACTTTTTCTGAAGGAGAACACTTGCGGCGGATTGATATAGACGCTAATAGGAGTATGCCACCTTAAGTAACTGTTGAACTTTAAACTCCACTTTAAACCTCTTTTTATGATAGTTTGTGAAGTTGTGACTCACATCATTTTTGTTTATCTCTGTCTATTGGGTGAATCTTCATATGGTGTCTCACACATGTTATACAGTCTATATGATTAATACAGTACTGAACTTTACACAAGTGAGTTCCCAATGGTTGACATATTCCCTAGTGTGATTAGAAGTCATTCCATCAGCATGGCTGGCATCTACTGCATGTCTAAATTGTTCTTGGGTCCACAGAATGTGTTTTAAGCACAGTCCCTCAGTTTGGTGCTACTTTACCCCCTCTGGTGGCAACTTGACACAAGTTGGCTGCCTTCCCTCTGAAAATGTGATCATTCCCAGCATCCAGTAAGTATTAGCATGTGACCCTAAAATGAAAGAGAAAAAGTTACTTGTTACTACAGCACTGCTTTTCAAAGGCATTTTGTCAGATTTTGGTGCAAAACTACTCAGGAGAGCTTTGTACTAGCTGAGACCAGATCTAGAATGAGGGCGTTGTTCAAACAAGGTTCCAAAATCGTTGTTGTCGATCATATTGACTAGTTTCTCAGTGTAAGTCTTGTCTTGTATCATTTACTATGTGCAGCTATTCAACTGCTTATACTTCCAATAAATGCTTACAAACAAAACTAGTGAATAGGACACTGGAAGATTGCTATATTTTATGGATAAAAACTGCTTATTATTTAGAAGAATGGAAGGAATGCACAACCTTTAAGCCAGGTAACAGGTTCGCTTTACAGCTTGTACAGCTGATGCTAACTGCACTGGTGATATGTCTAGCCCTTCTAATACAGATGTGGCAACTATTTCCTCTTGCAAACTGCTCATACAAGGCTCAGCAAGGAAGAGTATGAGAGAGTAGTTAACTCATCAGTTAAGAGACATGAGATATTTTCAACTCAGTCACAACAAACCATGTTCTCAGGCCTAATAAGCACCATGTTGGCAAGCTTGATCAAAAGGCTCATAATTGCTTAGGTAGTGTTGCAGAATCTACAGGAATCAGGTTAGTAAATTTGCAAGTCTTATTAAGAGCCTATCACAGTGCTATGTTTGGAATCACTCTCTGGAGCTAAGAAAGTGAGCTCTTGCCCCTCTATAAAGTTTTAAACCAACGTAGCAAACCTGGCAAGAATCCTTCAGAACTACACATTGCATTGCAGTTAGGCTTGCATCAGACGTTGAACAGTTCAAGTGCAGCTCATAGATTGCTCATCAGCATCTCTCTTCCAAGTCCTGCTGTCAGTAAACTACAAAAGTCAGCCAACCATTTTGGACCTGTAATGAAAGAAATGAATGAAAATGATATGTCAGAAAAGGGGTGTATAAAGGAGACACTGCAACTGTGTGGCCTCTCAATAGACTCCATTTTTTGCAGAATACGATCGTCAATATAATTACCCTCTGCTTAATAGAAAAGTAAGAATCCGTTTGTTCCCTCAAGCCAATGCAGAATGTAATTGTTGAGAAGTCACCATACGTAAATTTGTTATTGGTTACTGTCATCGTTGCCGATGTGTGCTATTTGCTTAGCGTGACCAAAGGGAAATTTACGCTTGGTCGAGGTCGGGCAGAGGTCAATACTGCCCTTTACTGGTTGCCTTTCATATCCACCTCCTCGATTTGTACACTTACGTAATCGATGTACAATTACGTAATCTTGCATACTTGCGTATTTTGTGAGTTACATGCTTCATTCCTCTCCTGGTTCAGAGAGGTGTCGCATGTGTTCCTATAGCACTGTTCCTTAGCATGAAAGTATTCTAAATGTTTTATATAGGTATTAAGGGGCTTGATATTGTAATTGTATATCTCTTTAATATCTTATTATAGAGATAGGCTGTGCCTTTAATGTGATTTTGCTGTATGCTTGTGCCTGTTATTTCCATTGCCTTTTTGTGTATTTGCAGTTTGCTTATTTGTAAGAGTATCTGGAGTAGAATATCTCACCAGAGGTTATTACTTTTGTTGGTATTATGTACATTCTCCAGAAAGCCGCCATTAACCCTAGAAAGCCGCAGTTAATCCCTGTAAACCCCTGTACACCGCAGTTTGTCGTGCGGTTGGTTTTGCCCGGTAACGATGGTAAGTTAAGTTATAATTATCAAGAATGTAATTGTAATCAATCTTTCTCTATGTTTTGTTTCATGTTGCCAAATGTTATTTGTTATTACTTCTTCCTTTTGTGCATTGTTTTATAATGAGAAATATATTGCTTTATTATGTTATTATTGATTTGTGCAAATTCATGTTTGTTCACCAATGTTTGTATATTGATGTTTTGATATCTTTACTTTATAGTTTTCACCGTCGTCCTGTTGAACCACGCGTGTAATAAATGGGTTAAAACCTACGACCATACTTGTTCAGCTTCATTGAGTGTCGTCTCGGTGACAGTTACCATCACAGTAACAAGTTGTACTTAATTGGTGAAATGAATAGAAGAAGGGGTCACAAGGTACAATGTCCAGGCCATGAGGGCTGTTCAGTAAAGCTGCCAATATCAGAGATGAACAAAATGGTGGAAAGATTTATGCATCCAAATTACTTACTGATAAGAACCCACTAAAGGTCAAGTGCCTCACAACTGATGCTGATGGCAAGGCATGTAATGGGTTCACTGGTACAATGGCTGCAGCTACTCATTCTGAAACAGAGAACCTGTTCGACCAAGTACACCTAAACAGGTCACTCCGCAGAGCACTGACTAAAGCAGTACTCTCCTCTCATATGTTACCTGAAAAAACTGTTACTAAGAAGCACTTGATACAAACATGCTTTGCAGAGGACTTGGCCTACCCTGTACAGACAGAGGTGACTGCTTGCAGGAAAGCCCTCAAATATGACCACTGTAAAGTTATGAAAGCTTTATCAACATGTTTAAACTGCCTTGCAAGAGATCATTCACATTGCTCAAAGCATTCATTTGTATGCAAGAGGGGCAGGAAGTACAAAACTTCCATTCATGTCAAATGGTACAAAGGGTTCTCTGCTAATAAAATTTGATTTTGTTGTAAAAACTACTCAGGAGAGCTTTGTACTAAATGTGACCAGATCTATAATGAGAGTGCTGTCCAAACAACGTTTCAAAATCAACCTGTTACCTGGCTTAAAGGTTGTTGCACGCCTACCAAACATGCCTTTCCTTTTACCCATTAAAATGTAACAATTTTCCAGTGACCTTTTCAGTGGCATCTCCAGATATTTCAATCAGGGGGGGGGGGGGCACAGCATTTAATTAGGGGTGTACAATGGTTATTTCTGAATGCTGTGCTGTGGGAGGGGTCTAATTGGAGGGGGTGTCCCCTTCCTTATTGATAATTTTTTTTATTAATAAAGGGTCCTAAGATGCATTCAGGTGCTATATTTTGCAACTTGAAGTAACTTTATGTTCGAGAATTTTCGGGCTTAGTCGATCTGTGCTAGCTATATTAATGATTTTAATTGAGGAAGATAAAGTATTTGTTTGATTTTTTTTTTTAACACTACAAATCACATCTGGGGAGGCACGATTTTTTTGGGAGGGCACGTGTCCCCCCAGGCCATCCCTTGGCGATGCTACTGGACCTATTCACTAGTTTTGTTCGTAAGCATTTATTGGAAGTCTAAGCAGTTGAATAGCTGCACATAGAATGATACAAGACTTACACTGAGAAACTAGTCAATATGATCGACTACAACGATTTTGGAAAGTTGTTTGGACAGCACTCTCATTCTAGATCTGGTCACATTTAGTACAAAGCTCTCCTGAGTAGTTTTGCAACAAAATAAAATGAAGGAGAAAGTGTACTTTTAACTTTGGCACTGCTTTTCAAAGGCATTTTGTCAGATTTTGGTGCTCTGGGAAGCATTTGATACAAACATGCTTTGCAGAGGACTTGGCCTACCCTGTACAGGCAAAGGGGACTGCTTGCAGGAAAGCCCTTAAATACGACCACTGCAAAGTTGTGAAAGCTTTATCAACATGTTTAGACTGCCTTGCAAAGTGCTACAGTGGAAATCATTCACATTGCCCAAAGCATTCATTTGTTTGCAAGAGGGGCAGGAAGTACAAATTTCCATTCATGCCAAATGCTGCAAAGGGTTCCTCTGCTTATATCCCACACTGACAGAAAAAAAAATAAACAAAATACTTGAGACACCCACCTGCAGAAAACGATTATGGTCCACACATTTTCAGACTTCCACTCAAAAAGCAGAGGTACTCAATAGTGATATCGAGGTGACCAATCCAAAACATAGCACAAACATTTCACGCATCAGTCAGTACAGGGACCACAGTGCCACAAACATTACAAATAAAGGGCCTGAAGAGTCCAAAGCCAGGAAGATGGAAGCTGCAGGATTAAAGGTGAGCTCTAATAGTCCATGTATCCAGACTCTGAAACAGATGCAAAGAAAACAGCAATATGAAGAGACGCAGAGGAAACTGAAGGAGGAGAGCACATCTCAGAGTGAGAGAGAGAGTACAAGCTACATGGTAGAACTAAACACATTAACCAGTCCAGTGTCTATAAGAAAGATCAACTGATTCATGACCGCAGTTACTCTAGGGTTAAAAACTACACTGATGATGAAGATGACAACATTTATCAGTGATGCCAGTAATTTGTAAACTGAGTCTATCCACACTCACTGTTATGAGTTAAAACAGTATCACTCACTCAGGGAAGCAAGCAATTGGGCCAGTGACCATGACAAGTGCCATCAAACTTGCTAGACTTTCTGCTGATGTTACACTGTGAGATTCTGCTGAGAGATGTGACACCTCCATACATATGTGGAAGATGTGAAATGATTTGGTACTTAATATTTGTTTTCTTTGCACAATACTTTGAAAAGCAGATGCCAGAATGTGGACCCTGTTGGCTCTTTAATCTTAGCTGCCAGGGGTGGCATTGTGAAAATAATGTCATATGCTGGTGCCCCTGGCTTACTGATGGTGTAGGCACCTGTCCACATCCTGCATCCCCTTGTGACACATGCTGGGCCTGATATATAGTTTGCCAAGTTCTTATTAATGTCATTAGCCCATGCCATCAATCTTGGTTTCACATTAAAGAAGGTGTGAGCTTTCCAGTTACAAATGTGTTACTGTGTATAGGCCTATCCTTATTCTGAATGCAGCCTAGGACTCAGTGTGCAGCTGATTCTTAAACCACATTGAGTAGTAATGTATGCTCTTATAAACTTCTGACTGTTGATTTTTGCTCTGCTAGGTACACTGTATAAAAGTAGACTACTCACCAGATGTACAACTTCAGTTACTCAGGTTTTACTTGTTCTATAGCTTAACATTGAAGTTAGTGGCTCCTTATACCATCCTTTACTTGCACTACTACACATCTCAGTAACACACAGCTCAAAACAACAGACACAGGTAGTACAGTGGTCTCTACAGGCCATGAACATGTTCTTCTGGTCTAATCATTACTTCATCAGTGCATTTTGGGGCACATGGTGTACCAACATGTTACTTCCGTGGCAATCTCATGCCATATTGTGATATTTTGATATTATGATTACAAATCATACCAAACACCTTCAGCTACAATAAAGGCTCATAGAGTCTACAATGGTAATTTTCACATTCTTTTTGCTTATTCATATGCCCATTAAATGCCCCATTGACTTACACACTAAATCATAAAAGTAATGTGGTCCCTCAGTCTAGATGGAAGTTCTCACAAGCTAAATGCTACCCATCACTGGATAGCTGACAAGTTGACCATTCATGGCACCCTCAATTTTCTATATTATGACCATGTAGATATTTTGTTTGCTATTAGAGCCTAAACGTTTTCCTCACTTGTAAACAAACCTCTTTACTCAGCAGTAAACAATGTTTGTATGCTGCTTCAGGGATGCCTAAAGTGGTCTAAACTTGCCTAAACCTGACCCAATTTTTGTACAACATGTACCTCCATTCATTATTCCATAACATCCAAGCCAAGAAAAACCAGATCCTAATTGATAACATATCAAAACTGATGTTCTCCTGTTGCTTTTTGGCACTTTTCCTAAAGGAGAACACTTGCGGCGGATTGAAAAATATAGACGCTAATAGGAGTATGTCACCTTAAGTAAACTGTTGACATTTTTAGACTCCACTTTAAACCTCTTTTTATGATAGTTTGAGAAGTTGTGACTTACACCATTTTTGTTTATCTCTGTCTATTGGGTGAATCTTCATATGGTGTCTCACACATGTTGTACAGTCTATATGAATAATACAGAAATGAACTTTAAACAAGTGAATACCCAATGGTTGACATATTCCCTAGTGTGATAAGAAGTCATTCCATCAGCATGGCTGGCATCTACTGCATGTCTTCAATTTTTCTTGGGTCCACAGAATGTGTTTTAAGCACAGTCCCTCAGTTTGGTGCTACTTACCCCCTCTGGTGGAAACTTAACACAAGTTGGCCTCCTTCTCTCTAAAATTTGATCACTCCCAGCATCCAGCATTAGCACTTAGCTGTGGTCCTAAATGAAAGAGAAAAATGTACTTGTTACTTCAGCACTGCTTTTCAAAGGCATTTTGTCAGATTTTGGTGCAAAACTACTCAGGAGAGTTTTGTACTAGCTGTGACCAGATCTAGAATGAGGGCGTTGTTCAAACAATGTTCCAAAATCGTTGTTGTCGATCATATTAACTAGTTTCTCAATGTAAGTCTTGTCTTGTATCATTCTATGTCCAGCTATTCAACTGCTTAGACTTCCAATAAATGCTTACAAACAAAACTAGTGAATAGGACACTGGAAGATTGTTATATTTTATGGATAAAAACTGCTTATTATTTAGAAGAATGGGTAGAAGGAAAGACATGCTTGGAAGGCATGCACAACCTTTAAGCGAGGTAACCGGTTCAACTTTACAGCTCGTACAGCTGATGCCAATCACACTGTTGATATGTCTAGCCCTTCTGATACAGATGTGGCAACTAATTCCTCTTGCAAACCTGCTTATGAAATGCTCAACAAGGAAGAGTATGAGAGAGTAGTTAACTCAACAGTTAAGAGACATGAGATATTTCAACTCAGTCACAACAAACCATGTTCTCAGGTCAAATAAGCACCATGCTGGCAAGCCTGATCAAATGGCTCGTCATTGCATTGTTAGTGTTGCAGAATCTATAGGAAACAGGTTAGTAAATTTGCAAGTCTTATTAAGAGCCTGTCACAGTGCTATGATGGCTCACAGAGAGACAAGCAATGGACGTGGGGGCCTCCCTATATCTCTTTCTGATATGGAAGAATTTTTGGGGCTTGATTCTAAGGTTGTGTTTGGATGCACTCTCTGTAGCTACAAAAGTGAGCTCTTGCCCCCCTATAAAGTTTTAAACCAAAGTTGCAAACCTGGCAGAAATCCCTCAGAGCTAAACATTGCATTGCAGTTAGGCTTGCATCAGATGTCGATCAGTTCAAGTGCTCAGCAGCATCTCTCTTCCAAGTCCTGCTGTCAGTACACTACAAAAGTCAGCCAACCAGTTTGGACCTGTAATAGAAGAGATTAATGAAATTGATA
>KN890748.1:4157-15221 GCA_000934455.1 Apostichopus parvimensis
CTGGTGCATACGCATAGCTTACCGTAAGTTGACGAGGATCTGCATTACACAGGCGTTCGCAACGTTAATACAATGTGAGTAACTTAGGCCTAGTTACACACTTGCAGGCGCGCCTGTGACGCCTGTCAATCGCTTCACTACAAGCTAGCCTAACGTAATACAACTATGCTGGAAATACAATTAGTATTAGTAGCCTTTACGTATGTCTGGTATAGCCTACATGTACCACCGAGAGAACGATGTTCGATGCACACACCAAGCAGAGGATTGTTTTTCTTTACGCTCACCTTCAAATGTAGCACATAACTCTGGCATTTCCCACCTCTTGAGTATTGCGCTAACAAATTCGTCAGCCATTGTGTAAGTTATAACACTATCACTATATACGATCTACTCATGATGCATGCAAATCGCGCAGAGTACCAGTATAGTAATAGCGCGAAAATGCTGGTTTTTGCACAACATTGGGCAAATCAAGCTTGTTTGCCCAACAGAAAGTAACAATAAACTACATCTTAATTTTTGCACAACAAAGTTTACCCATATCAGTTGTGTAATTTCTTTTACTCAGTTGTTGGTTAATATTTACTCATATTGAGCAAATGCTTCTTTTGCTCAACCAGTTTTGCCCAACAGTTTTTAGAGTGTAAACAGTAAATGTTATTGCTGCTTTGGTTCAGGTGAAGAGAAAGTTAGTTGCAAGGGGGTCAACAGGAATTCGGCTACCGTAACGAAATAAAAATTTGTGGAAGTTATCCAAAACAAATGCTCTGTTCAGGCAACTAATGGAGGTTTTAAAATGAAGAGCGGTCAAATGCATATCTATGTTCAGGAAAAGACCGCGCTGTCGTATTTATACATTAAACGGAAAGTAGCGAAGGATGGGGTTTCTACTACATCCTTAGATTTGTAAAGCTGTTGTGATATCTGTATAATATTCTTGTATTTACTATTTATGCACATGTAATTATGAATACACCGTTTGGAAACATGTTCTTCTGAATAAACTTTCTCTAAACTTATCCTCTGTGTTCTATCCTTCATTCTTGTCGTTCGGACTATGCTATGTATTTCCACTAAAGTGGAAAATATCAATAAAATCCTCCCCAACCTGTATTTTCAGACAGACATGTATTAACAATAGTCAACAACCAAACAAAAGACGGCTCGGCAGGATGAACTCTCCACACCTGATTACCTTTAAGGTCATTCCGAGGACACCAAGACAGCCAAAAGAAATTCACACCTCGAGAACAATAGGAATGGGGGTTCCTCAATGGTGCATTGCTATACTCAGGTTTAGGCTAATGACATTGTTATTATTTGTACTTTGTAACTAGTAGCTAGCTAGTATAGCTAACTTACAGTAGCATGTGATTCCATATGCGCAAATTAAACCATTCGAAATCATGATCCATCGTATACTATTACTACTTGCTAGCCAGTTGCTGGTTATATTATAAATCCAACCCACTAGGAAGCCTTCCTTATCGTACCGTGTATAAAATGGGATGCAACTTTAATGAGCTGAGCGCCAAATGCTATGACAACCGGCAGCCCTCCCTATAATATCTTATTTGGACATGCTGTTATCTCATTTGGACATATTGATGTCAGTTTCGTTGTTTTGAAACATTCGGCGCACTTGTGAAGTCGCCAAGTGTTTCAAAACAGAACTTGAAGCTAGCAGTGAACGTGGGGTCATTTTGAGTTATGCGTTCTTGTTTGGCTATAATAATTTCAGTTTCAATATGTCAATTTTATATTCGGTATATTGATACCAGTTTGGACATGATGATTTCAATCTCGGCAATAACATACCGACATCAATACGGACATACCGACATCACTATCGACATGTCGATTTCAGTGTGGAAATGTCGATTTCAGTTTGAACATGTCCATTTCAGTGTGGACATGTCGATATCAGTTTGGACATGTTGATTTCAGTTCGAACATGTCGATTTCAGTTGGGACATATGTTGATATCAGTTTGGATATGTTTTAAACAATTAGCACTCCGTAAGTATCGGTCGCTGCAGTGATGAACTGTATATTGTTGAGGAGACATCGCTGGCGATCCAGCTTATTTCTGATATTGAATCAAATTTATCAACGTTCGGGGACACGGCAACTAATCTAATGTTGCAGGCGTAAGTGTAGTGCATATAAAAACTACACAAGCATCCGTTGATTGTATCAAAGTTCATTACAGCCTGCTTTTCTCGTGCATTTTATGCCACCCGCCATGCTGCCATGTATAGGATTCTGAAACAAAATTGGCCATTAAGTTTTCATTTCCAATAGACTCCACGACGACATTTATACCAGTATGGGCCTCACTTTTTTCCAGATCAATTAAGCAAGGGATGAAGCTCCCCCCCCCCCCGGCCATTCCACACTCTCGGTATTATTCAAATCTTAAGTAAATCCAATATGTTTGTTTTTAAACTAATTAAGTGGATCCGGACTGTAGTGGACTTGACTAAGAATCGGATCAAGATGCTCTCGGACCCGGATTTGGTGGAATGATTACACCCATGGATATTCACCAGTTCAGCAATTGAGAACGTCGGACTGAAAAGGTACCAAATCTCGGAACATTTTGGCCAAGACAAAGAATCTAAAAAGGCATATAAAAATTAGCTATCACGGTATGAAAACATATGTTATAACCTTTGATAAATATTACACCGCCAAAGGATAACATTGAACAACCGATGCAAGTGTTAATCGACTACACTTACTTTCTCGAAGTTTCTTAGACAATTGAAAACCGTTTCTATATATTGACATAAATTTTATCTCAATAATTCGACTAATTTTTTCTCGAAATGAAAATTGTTACACCAAGTTTTTAACCTTTTTTCTGAAGATTGTTCTCGAAAGTTGAAAGTTTGGTATTTTTTCTCGAAATTTCGACAAAACTTTTCGAATGCCGAACGATGGGTGATGTCAACTTCTGGCACGTACTTTACCTAGTACAGTACAAAGGGCTCCAGCCGAAATGTATGATTTACTACTTCACGTTACGTACTAACGCTACTATAGCATGTGCATTTCTGGTTAGTAAAAGCTGTATTATTCACGAGTCAAATTCTGGGGGGAGGGGCAGTATTAATTACAGGTCTATCAGAGTTTATAAACCAAAATTAACTCTTAGTTTATAACTAGACATACTTATAATTATCAATAATCCTAAAACAATGTTATTTGTTACTGTCCTTAGTTAAATGGCTTATAAATACGACTATATTTGTACAATTAGCTTATATAATATTTTATATACTCCTAAATACTTTGCTATCACAATAATGAAAAGATCAAAGCCACTTCCGTTTTAGAACTTTCTGGATTTGTGACGCTTTACTACAATACGTCAAAACTTCCTACAAAATAGTGCGCAATGATTGCCATTAATTTATTTTATCTTTATATTTGCCACCAGTTTTGCACTTTTTTGAAAGAAACTAGCCAATTAGTGTGAAACTTAGCCCATATATGGGATCCAATAAATATTCGAGAAAAAAGTGGATCGAATGATGTGACTCGCATGCGGATTAATACATTAAAATTATTCATCCGGAAATTTAACCGAATACAGTTGATTGGTTTTCAAAGAAGCACATATCTAAAACATTTCCCTCGTACAACGTGACAACGCTGCATGCACAGTGTATAAGTCAATATCATTCCGTGTGAAGACATCAGTAAACAAGCCACCCTAGAGACGCTCGGCAAAATATATCTACTGTTTCTTTAAGCTAAATCAACTTCGAGGAAATAACAAGGTAAGAACACAAATGCAATTGTTAAGAGAAAATAAACTTCAAAAATCATTTTTTCACGCTGTAATGAGATGAAATTGAGTATCGTTCAATTGGCTGAGGCTTGTCGGCACATCTTTCGTAATGTTACGCACATTAACATTTCTCAATTGCTGACAGAATTATTGTGCACATCAGGATGTAATCCCGAGCCTAGAACTTCAGAAACTGAGTAAGGCAAAATTCTAGCCTAGCAGTTGGAAAATTTCAATTATTGTTAGGGCCTGTGTTGCGGCCAAATTGTGCAACTAAAATTTAATTTAAAATTGCAAAGAAATTCTAGGTTCATTGGAAATGTTAACTCATTGACATACGTTTGCAATTTGTATGCAAAATGAAGATCACAAAATCGGCCAGCCATGGTGACTTGTGTACCGACAATTTGTGAACTAAATTCTTATTTCATGTAAATGGTTGCATATTCCACCCAATCCCAATCACTCTTCGCAACACGTTACTGTTAGCCCAGCGATCTATCCAGATTATTCTCATTTCAGCCAGATACTATGATGACCCATATCGGCTGTTGCAGTTGTGCAGTAATAGTAATAATACTGTTAATAGCTGCTGGAATTTCCCTTAGCAGTTTCAATAGTACGATGCAATTGGAAAAAAAGTACACAATAGCATTGGCAAGAAGATGTTAGTTTGCAATCCAAATTATACCAGAATGCAAAACGCATTGAGGTTTCGATGACTTCAATGCACTAAACTTCTGCTTGTTAGTATAACGCGAACTAGCTGTTACAATAACACTATGGCATGCTAACACAGGTCAGTCTACTGTACGTGGTTATACACACATCCACCAAAACAATAGGGTTCTTGTACTCAATGTTATGAATCCACACACCAAGTATTACAAAACCAAACCAAACCTCTAATAACTTCGCACATTAAGGTTGCAGAGGAGTCCACTTATGGACAATTTAGATTGGAATGTGCCCACGAAACTTCAAAGAATCAACTTGAAAGAGGCTAATACAGGTCACTGGAGGTCAACCTTAGGTCAAAGGTCACCCAAATGCAGGTCGACTATTGGATTACAATAGCGTAACTCCTAACCTTGATGGACATTTGGTTCTCAAGTTATTGCAAAAATACTAGTTTTTGACCCCTAATTGACCTTTGCTGACCTTGGATCATATTACCGTTATGTTTGGAAACGATCCCTTACCCCATTCACAACTAGTCCCAAACTATCAACCATGTCGAACCCTGTCAATGGGAGTTATTGCTTGTTTTAATATTTTGGTTTTTGGCCTCTAACTGACCTTTGGTGACCTTCACAGGCACCAAAAAAAAGGGCACATCTACTTAATGTGGTACTCATATACACCAAATATTAGATTGGTCCAAGCTTCCCTACTTGAGATACCGTGTTTACAAGCCAGGCGTCACACACATACACACACACACCCTTACATACACACACATACATACACACTATCCGCCTGCATGAATGCATAGGTTACGATTATCATCGAAACCAAAAATTGAAAGGTTTTTGCCATTAAGTTACTTCCTTGTTATTGTAACCCAAAACCAGTGGTGCTTTATTTCTATGTATTTGTGTATCTTGCCTTCAACGGCTTGGAACACATCGTGGAAAGTACATAACATTCTTACTAGTCCTTGGATTTAGGTACAATTATAGTATATTAACCCGCCTTTCAGGTCTCTTTTTCGGGTGGAGTCGCAGTCAAGTTAAAAAATAAAAACATCTTCGCCATATAACTACCGATCTCTGAATTAGGCAAGAAATATTGATGTGTCATTCTCAAAAGCATGTATAAAGTAGTATAGGCCTGTCTAATCTATTGATTTTCCCACTCCAGAAGAAATCCTGTTTAGGAAGGTATGTAGTTCTCAAAAGTGTTTAACTAATACGTGTAGATGAGTTCCCACCGCAAAACTCCAGCAAGAAATAAGCTGCTAGAAAAGTGTGGGGTATTCCATAATTAGGACTACAAATATATAGCACATCTTGGGAGGTAATTAAATTTGTTAATATGACAGGGCTTGGTCCTTATGATATGGTCTGTGTACAGTGGTATCGGTGACTCTTGTGAAGAATCAGAAAAAAATGTTGATACTTATAAAGCTTCCCAAGTCTGTTCACATTGGCATCTTCATTGTCAATAATAATTGTGATTGCCAAAGAAGTGGTCAACCATGAATAATTAACTATTGCAAGGAAACCTCCAAAATGATCAGGGTTATGACTTATGGTGGATGGTAATGGTTCCTGCGTGCACTGTATTATGTCCTACAAAGTTGAAGGAATCCTACAGGATTGCAAATAGTGTGACCCCCCTCATCCCCTTCCACTCCCCTGCTGGTGACGCAGCATACACACTAAAGGATATCCCAACCAAATTAATATGTGATGTAGGTTCTTTTTTATCGCACATGGAGCAGTTTATCTCTTCACATGGCATCAGATTGCATACTAATTCATTCATTGTATTTTTTACAGATGCCTGAAATCACAAAGAATGATCCAATGGAGGAAGAGGCTGAACCAGAAACCTTTGCCTTCCAGGCAGAGATTGCACAGCTTATTAGCCTCATCATCAACACGTTCTACTCCAACAAGGAAATCTTTCTTAGGGAACTCATCTCCAACTCGTCAGATGTAAGTGCAATCCAGCCATCTATGTGAATTACCTGAACTTAGTGGTATTTTTGACAGGAAATAACAAATTTATATGTGTAAAGGTACAAGTGTGAATCGGTATTGTATGTGCGTATCGGTACAAGTCTTCAAATGAATTGATTTTTTGTAGGAATATACCCATATAGCTCAATGTAGTGATGCGAGACTATAAATATGTCTTTACTGAACATTATGTTTATGTTGCTTCATGGAATGACCTGTTTTTATCCACAAAGAATATTCCATGCAGTACATCATCGGTCACAATGCACATTAATTTCATGTTCGTTGTTTGTTCTGAAGTTGCTTTTACTGTATCTGGTGGTCCTTGTTTTCATAATTGCAAATATTAGTATGTTAAATATTTAGTGTATCATACATAGTCTAAAAGCTACCTAATGGATCAGTTGGACAAATCAGATTAGTTGACTGTTTTTGTATTATGACCCCCAATATGATGTTGATTTTACAGGCCCTTGACAAAATCCGATATGCAGGCATGACAGACGCAAGTAAGTTGGACTCTGGGAAAGAGTTTTTCATCAAAATCGTCCCCAACACAGAGGAGAAGACCATTACTATCCAAGACAGTGGTATCGGTATGACCAAAGCTCACCTCATTAACAACTTGAGTACCATTGCCAAAAGTGGAACCAAGGCTTTCATAGAAGCCCTTCGGGTTAGTTGTGCAAGAAACCAGGTGTTGTACAGTTGTGTGGTACAGTTGGCGATACTCATGTAGTTCATCCTGTTACATTTGCCTTGCAGAATTTACTTGTACATCTCTTGTATCTATCGTACAATAGTCCTATTGGGGCGGGGGGTGGGAGATCTTATCCCTTACATTTGGGTGTATTGGAGTCCTGGATAGCATCAGTTGTGTTATATTTCTGTTATATTTCCCTGTTAGAAGTTGGTATTTATTGTACGACCTTTTTCTGAAGTACCAACTTTTTTATATTGCTTCACATTTGAGACTGTCCACCATATATAAATCAGCCAAGCATTGCTTAGGCAGGTTCCTGTTGGCATTTTAGTCAAACGTCATTAGTTTTCTTTGATAACGCAATGCAACGGCAGACTCTCTTGACGTGCCCTTATGCTGGTGTTTGTTACAATCTGTTTGAAAATATGAAAGGAAAAGAAATGTATCTCCCAAATGATGCAAAATTTCTTGTCGTTGTGAACTTTCACAACAATGTTCATCACCAAGCTCTATATCCTAAAAGCTGTCTTTTATTACAATTAAACAGTCGTTGTTCCAGTTTTAACTTTCTGCTGATGTGTAAAAGCTAATGAGTTCATACATTTGTAGTCAAAGTTGCTTATTGATTGTTTTCTTTAGGCTGGTGCTGACTTTTCTATGATTGGCCAGTTTGGTGTTGGCTTTTACTCTGCTTACTTGGTTGCTGAGAAGGTTACAGTTATCAGTAAACACAACGATGACGAATGCTACCGATGGGAGTCAGCTGCCGGGGACAGCTTCACCGTCAAGCCAATTCCAAGTAAGTTGGATTCAGTCTTATAAGATGGTGTGGTACATTCCTGGCTATGGGACCTAGACCAAGTCTACGTGGTATAGTAAAAAGTGAAGGCAAATAAATATCAACGTTAGAAGGCCGTTACCTCTTATGATACCTTTGACCAGTTTTGTTAGTGGTTGTTCACTCTCCTTCTTCACTGTGTTGTGGACTCACCCTTTGTCACTGTAAAGCAGCATTTAATTAGGCTAGCTACTGATGGACTCACCCTCTTGATTTAAGTATTTCCAGCCATCCCTTAGTACCTGATGATCCACTAGGAATAATTACTCGCTTAGTGGGTTGTATACCAGTGTTCTCTTTGGTGGTATTTGCAGGACGGGGAAGGTAATATACAGTTTAAGTATGGAGAATTCTGACTGATAAAATATTTCAAAAAACTGAATTAAGAAAACAAATGCACATGGAACTTGAATGAAAGTCATTAATTATTTGATACACTTCTCTTTAGCTCCAGAAGACTTTGGGCGTGGCACTCAGATCGTGCTGACCCTTAAAGAAGACATGATCGAGTACACAGAGGAGAAACGAATCAAGGACATCGTCAAGAAACACAGCCAGTTCATTGGCTATCCTATCAAACTGCAGGTACGTTCAGATATCTTCTCTTTAAGAGTATTCAACTTGGTAAGGAATACTTAAAAATGAACATATATAGATCAACAGAACAATGTCATTGCAATTTGGGTTGCCATTCGTAAAGTATGCTCTTACAAAGCAAATGAGTGCGTGTTCTGTTCTGTAGTACAGTCTCTGCTGGTTCTTTAATCATGATTCTGTTGCCTTTTCATTAGTTGGAGAAAGAACGAGAGAAGGAGGTTAGTGATGATGAAGAGGAGGATAAGGAGGAAGAGAAGGAAGAGAAAGAAGGAGAGGAGAAGAAAGACGAAGATACTCCAGAAATTGAAGATGTAAAAGACGATGAAGATGGAAAGAAAAAGGGAAAAAAGACTAAGAAAATAAAGGTGAGAACTGTAAGAAATAATTTGCAGAAGTTAACTATCTTTGCTTTAGAAGTCACTTTCCCACAAAGGCAAGAATAGAGTGATTTACATAATACTGTCACATACCACCAACTTGAATTATAAAAATTAATTAAATGAGCATTTGGCCCACAGATTTAATACAACCATATTTAGAGGTAATTGATTCTGGTGTGCAATATGTATCCGCCAATCCATTGGTTACCCTCCACCGAATAATAAGTGCCTCAGATGGGTGTGCTTGTATACTTGGCATGTCAGGGTGATTCTGTGCTAACACAGGTTATACCTGTATTAATTGATGTTTCACTTGCAATTTTAAATGTCAAAGTCAGGCTATTAGAAAGATTTCAAGCTTCACATTCTTTTGTTGCAGGAAAAGTACATTGACGAGGAGGAGCTGAACAAACCTAAGCCCATCTGGACGAGGAATGCTGACGATATCACTAGCGACGAATATGAAAAACATAATTTCAAGACTTTCCTTCTTTTCGTAACAGCACTTTTCAGTGGAAGGTCAGTTAGAGTTCCGTGCACTCTTGTTTGTACCAAAGAGAGCGCAATTTGACTTGTTTGAGAACAAAAAGAAGAAGAACAACATCAAGCTGTATGTGAGGAGAGTATTCATCATGGACAACTGTGGGGATCTGATTCCAGAATACCTCAGTGAGTACATCTTCAATCATACTGCCTGTTGTTGCTACAGTCCACAGCCATATATATTAAAGGAGGAACGAAATCAAAACTATCAGTATTGGCTTATGTGGTGGAGATCTTTGTGATAAACAACTTCCTCAAAACAACCAAGGAAATCTTGCTAGGTTTACCTCCAAGTCATGTCCGGGGCTGTCATTTTTATTCCTTGCCCGAAGGCTCAAGGAATCTATGCGATGGTGATTGTGTATGTGTATGTGTGTGTGTGTGTGCGTTTGTTTTTCTATCTGACCGAGGACTTGAACAAAATAATTCCAGGTCCTCGGTTGTGATTTCTAAAGAATCACCACGTCCTCGGAAGAATTCTATTGTATGGGGGTATTGTTAAGGTTAGGGTACGTGGATTTGAACAATGGAAAATACAATGGGGTCCTCGGTCTGAATGTAATACAAATATGTGTGTGTGTATGTAACGCCCTTGGCTCGTAAACACGATAACTCAACAATGGCAAGTTGGATTGAAGTGATACTTGGTACAAAGATGCGCCATACTGAGTAGCAGAACCCTATTGATTTTGGTGCTCATCTCATGAATAATAATGAGGTCACTAGGTCAAACGTAAATATCTTCAAATGTTAATAACTCCGCAACCAAAAGTCAGAATTTATTTATACTTGGTATTAATGATTTTGGTGCTCATCTCAAGAATATTAATGAGGTCACAGGGTCAAATGGAAACATTTTCAGAATTGAATCATACTTTATATGAAGGTGTTGGTATATAGCGGGTACATTATCATGTATGTTCAATGTGATATTTTGCACATATATTAGGGGGCATGGCTTGAGTTGATTGTTGCTAAAAATTGCTTGTAAACATGGTAAGTGAACATATTTAGTAGGTAGGTCCACAGTCAGTGAAAGAACCTTGCTGATCAATTTCATCAACAATGACGAAAGCTTAGGATTATAATCTCAATTGGCAAGGAATCACAGTAAGCCCACTGTCTTTCTGGTTAATGTGTGATGTAATAGCATCTGAAACCTATCTCTTGATTTTCCTTTCTTATTTTCAATATGATTACTTTGATGAACATGAAACAAAGTAGTTTTCTGTTGTAAAACTTCTGTTACCTTTGTTTTCACCCTGCAGACTTTGTCAAGGGATTGGTTGATTCAGAAGACTTGCCTTTCAACATTTCTCGTGAAACGCTCCAGCCGAGCAAGATTCTGAAAGTCATCCGCAAGAACTTTATTGAAATGTACTGTAAAACTAAAATCATGATTAATCTAGATCTAAATCTAGATCAATATCAAGATCTGGATCTAGATCTAGATCTAGATCTAGATCTAGATCAAGAAGATTATGATTATGATTATGATTATGATTATGATTATG
>KN890749.1:1678-37600 GCA_000934455.1 Apostichopus parvimensis
AAACCCCATCCATTAATTTTGTCACGGCCTACTCTGCAATCAAACACAAGATATACTTCAAGTGCATGGATGTGGTTGCAAACATAAATCTCTCACCTAGTGAGACTTCACTGGAGAACAATATATTTTGTTTATGTATTATATGTATCATGACTTATGTTTAAAACTACATAAAGCATCAAAGCGAACATTAAAATTTATAGACCCACGTGCCTATCACACCCTCTTAGCAGACAGGTAGCTTGCTTTACATAGGAAGAGGAGCTAGAATTATTTGTACTTAACTGTTTTCTTGCTTCATAATCTAACTATTCATGGGGCTTCTAACATGACCTAAACAATGGCAGTCAGACTGTAATAGTAGTAAACAGTTCACACCTGTAGGTTGAATGCTTAATTCAATAGTTCCTTTCTCAAGGTTGGGATCAGATGGGAAGTGCAATATGAAATGACTGGGAGAATACAGTACTTACACAACAGGGATCTCAGACAAGAATTGTATTATTTACACATTTATACAGGACCTCTGAATAACTTATCCAACCACTGTATAGTTTGTCAACATATAAGGAATTGCATCACACAATTAAAGTTACTAAGTCCCGAAAATGAAACAACCATATGAGACCTTGCAATGGAGAGGATATAATCATCTGATGCACCAGCCTGGACTCAGCCTCAAGTCTGAGTCCAGGACACCCAGCATATGAGACAAGTCCAAACAAACCTGAGTCTTATTCCAAGTCCGAGTAAAACATAGACTCAAGTCCAGACTCAAATACTACAAATTTGGTCTTGACAATGATCTCTATCACATTAGGAAAGGTGATAAAGCTCACATCTCCTTTAATGGAATTTTTCATAAAAGAAAACCTAAACAGTATTCTTTATGTCATGTTACAATTCCCATTTGCTGTATTTTGCCAGAGGCAATTATCAAACCGCAGCATGTTCATGCATCAGGGGGTCTTTATCATAGGAATGAGCACACAGCAGATGGGCTGAAAGCCACCACACACAGACACACACACATATATATATTCACTCACTGGCATGATGTCATCAACATTCCCCATACACATATAACCACAGTAATCATACAGATAACAACACTATAATCATGTAAACAACTAGCCACTTTTAAAATTTATTTGCTTCTTTCCACTGATACTAGCTATACATTGTCCACAGTTGACACGGTGAAAGAGTATCACAATAGATTGGTTAGTATAATACTATTACAAGCTGGATGTTTGACATTACCTTGGTGACGACAAAATTACAAAGATAGAAATGCCAAACAATTTTTCAGCTAACACAGATGTCTCTAAGGTAACTAATTTTCTTCACCAGTTTTTTGCTATTTTTCTACTTTTCATTTTGACTTCAAATGAAGAAAACATCTCTCTACAAAGAGTGCTTATCCAATTTAAAGTTAGTGGTTTACCTACCACACTGCTACAACAATTACAAAGTAGTTTGTATCTGATATCCCAGAACAGCCATCAATTTTATTTCCAATCGAATTTGTCTAAATAAGCAAATAAAGTTATCATCTACTACCTCTTTCAGAGCTTGTTATGGGCAAACCTCTGACCTCAATTGACCTGATTATTAGACAGGCCACATTAAGATTGCAAACAGTCCATAGAGGTCGAAATAAGAGGTCAGAAATATTTCCCTTGATTTATGACTACAACCAGTTTACTCATCTCCAACTCACAAATCTAGGCTTTGTAAACCAATGCCAAGTCTACCCCATAAATCCCTTGAGATAAACTTGGAATCTCTTTGAGTAAAATGTTTTAAGTACCTGAACAGCTGGGACTAAGGAGATGAGTCCTGTTTCTGTTTACCCTATACAAACTGAGCTCTTTACCAATTGTGGTCAGAAGCTAAAACAGGGGGGAGAGACACAGAGTGATTAAGATGAAAGGTTATCTGCTCACAAGCATTTACAATGGTTTTCTAAAAATGTTTGTGGGTTAAGGAAATTGCCCTCTGTTATCACTTCCATATAAATTTGGGGAAGCAGTGAGAAATAAGATAACAAAAAGAAGAAGGTCTGTATGTATATATCTTTGATCAGGGGCCAACTGGCCATCAAAGATCTGGCAAGCCTGAGGTGCAGAATTCTGGCATGAAATGACACAGAGCATGGAATAATTTACAACACCGATGCCTGTCAACTGAACATAAAACTTAGAGCAGTGAACTCAAATGTTTAAGATGTTTACAACCACATATATAGTAAAGGGTGACAGATTCCATCCAGTAAAGCTTTCACTTTTCATGGCAGTAAAATGATCTGAAATAAAAGTCAACATACATCAGATATGTATCACATGTATGTATATAGCATTCAGAGAAAGACGATATTGACCCTGTTATAACTCACAGGCTATATAGAGTCATACCCAGCTAATGTTGGCAGACACCTATAGGGAGAAGAAACAGTTGGGCTCCAAGATTAATGTATGTCGTCCAGTAACAGAGTTGTTGACAATTGACAATCATGGACGTTAAATATGAATCTAAGAGACTGACTTCGGGCAGCTTGCGGCTTTGATAAGCCAATGAATGGCTTCTTCAGGAGTTCCTGCTTGCAGGAGGATCTAAAATACATACATACATACACATGTTTATATTTGTATGTATCTTTCTGTGGGTAACCTTACCATAATAAAATGCTGAGTTGACTTGCACAGCTGGATGGTCAAATTTGTGAGCTACAATCAAACTTACCAAAAACAAATTTAAAAAAAAACTGATTATATTATTGATTGAGAGAACACTGATAGGGTGTGTTAGTTTTAATTAAGCAGGATTTAAGTCTGGTAATGATCAACTCCTATGACGATGCAGTTCATTAGCTTGATTTAATAGTCAACTACAAGATCATATGTCAATAACTTTTAGAATCAAATGTATTCATCAATTACTCTTTAAGCTGCTAATTAATATGGACTTGGTGAAATATTGTGAGAGATTGTCTAAGTATGATCAACCATCAACTGTACCCTTTCTTTGCTAGAAAATGGTTGCCATAAAAAGCACAAACAGTTGCAGTTCAGTTCTATATATAGCACAGTCTCATGGTAATAAAATCAAAGAAATGGAAATATTTTGCAAGGTCCAGCACTCCAAAAAAAGTGTCTAAATGCGCTCTCGAGCAGGAAACTGGAACAGCACTAGTATGGTTTCAAGTCTTTTACTTGGTGGTCTAGCAAAACCTAAAACTCAGCACCAAAATTAACTGCAAAATAGAAAAACTTCACACTAGCTAAACAGGATACTATCTTCAGAATTAATTGGAAAATCCATGAACCCACAAAGCTGTAATTGGTTAGCTTTGCTGTAAGATTGGCTATAATAAATGGTCTTAAATTTGGCATGAAAGAAACCCTGTAAGGTTTCAAGAGGTCTCTGACAATACCCACCAGTCCATTAGAGGTGCAATTAGAAGCCTAACGGCACACTGTGGTTGAGACTACCAGCCATGACAGTTATTTACATTCTCTCTTGTTTATCACTGAACACTGTGCAAAGGGGAGGAAAGGCACCAAATAAAATTACTAACATAAAACATTTGAGCAGTTTGCTCTTTTCTTCACTGTAAATTACTATGGACCCCATAGTTTACCTAAAAGTGTGAATAATAAAACCAAACTGAATGATGTCTACGAGCAAACTGGGTTGTTTTCGAATAAAAAAAGTTCCCCTAAAAAAAAACGAAGGCCAAACCCCAGATAAGCCTTAATATCATCTGCATAAACTCTTTCCTTGCACACAGTGCTGTTTACAATCAACGTCATAGTCTACGCTTGTTATAGATCTCCTTGTATACAATTTCGAGGAAAATCTCACATGTAAAGATTTTATGGATAAACTTAATTAACTATACTTCAGAAAAGAAAGAAAAAATGCTGATAGGTTGTCATTCAGAAAGGAGAACCACATTAAGAAGTTTCTTAACTTTATACAAGCTTCAAGTTGCTATTTTATTGTCTTATATTTTTTTTATTTTTTTTTATTTATATATTATCTATTTTATTGTCTTATATTTTATTGTCTTCACTGCCACAAGCATAAAAGATGCAGATATAATGCTGCCATCATAGCTTGGCTTGACTTCATTAATAATAGTACAAAACTCTAGACACATAGCTATGACAGTACCAAGTGGGGAACATGCTATAAATTACAAATAGAGATTTTTTACAAAATTTTGAGTTGCAAGTTCAATCAATACAGCACAGTATGCTGATATATAAATAACAACATTAAGGCCACTAAAAATGCCACTAAAAATTCAAACTGGCGGTCGTTGGATGTCCACACTTTTCTCACAAAACAGACAGGTCTGTAAACAGAAACCTATGCTGTTTAAATGTTATGTTACATCTTCTACAGAAAACATACAATGCTATGTCATCGCAAATTGATAAACAGACGTTGGATTCAACTCTAAGATACTGCAGTCACATTCTTGTCTTGAGAATTTTCCTCCTACTCTGTACAAAACATCTTCCAACCAATAGCACAAAGCACAAAATAAAGGGTCAATTCCTGATATTTCATTCAAATGTGATACTCCTCTCACTATGGAACTTGATCTTTCATTCAGCTGTTGGGTCAATTGGTTCTCCTAACTCCTGGGGGTTCAAATGTTTACAGTAACAACAAGACTACCCCTGGAAAATAGCTTGTGCATAGGTAGACTCGTTTGACCTACATCTTCTCATTCATCACACTGATCAACCTAGGGGTTGAAGAAAGGACTCTTCCAGGGCTGGAGAAGTGCAATAGAAAAAGTTTTGTTTAAGGATAAATTTCCCTAAGAGCTACTAACTAAATATTGTAAAACTTTGAAGTCACCAGAGACTCTGAGAGTGATTTCTTTCATCAGAGAGAATGGAACAGATCAAATTTAATGCAGACTTGATGTTGTATTTAGTATCATGTATAACACTAAGAGAGCCTGATGATCAGTGGCAGAGTGTCCATACAGTCAGGGGGGTGGGTGCCCCCCCCCCCTGACGTACTCAAATGGACTGCTGGCGCCCTTTTCAGCTATTTACCACTTTTTACTTATTCGCGATTATTGACTTTTTTATTGCGCTCTCATCTACCTATTGACATTTGTCACAGTTTGTTGGCGATGACACCTATTTATTCTTTGTTTATCTGCAAATTAGCAAGGCCCGGAAAGGGTCATTTCCGGCGATCTAGGGAGTATCTTTACTTAAAAAAAATTCTGTACACTCCGCGCCAACCTGTGGTGGCGCTCCGCTTAGATAAAGTCGAAAGCGCCCATACAGACCATTCTCGCCCCCTCTGACCAATAACCCCTAGCTCCGCCACTGCTGATGATTCCATCCCAGCTAGATCCTTCTCAGAGGCAAAAATGAAACATTTGACTGTCAAAGATATTTCTAAAGAGATGGCAAAAACTAGTGTTGCACCAATATTACTATCATTTGTTTTGAAGAATCAGTATCGGATACAAACTATCGGTAAATAACTCAAATTTTAACCAATATTATTGATATCAACATATACTGATCATGCACACTAGCAGAAACATCTACCATGTCAAATTCCTGAGGAAAGGAAAGAGGTTGCAACAATCTCCCGGTATAAGAATGATAAACATGTCTCTTAGGACATGGACATATATCTTGCAGGACACTGTCATATTTGGCAAGCTGTTTGGGATGCCATCCTTTTGGACATACCAACTTCTTAATGACAACCGACAATGGTTTTGTAACATCTTATGAGATGAAGCTGTCTAAACGATCTGGTGGAGGAATGGGAGGCGGATATGTGACAGTCACCAACATCATCAGTCATGTGCTACTGTAATATCATCTATGATTCAGATTTAATATTTCATATCTTTCATGTAATGTTATATGCTACATCTCAGCAGTATACCGATTGACTGACTTCAGTAAATATTTTCAATAATAGACCACCCTGGTGTTGCCACCTTTTTCGAGTGGTCTATTCTGTACTTGGCTGCACAGTGTGAAGAGGTTGCAGTGATTTGTCAGAATAGAGTCTAGCATGAACAGCTGTTGGCTCTCCAAGATGATCTGAATTCCTCCAGTCTGAGGTGTCAGTAGTGATTGGCAATGGTCAGGATAGCCCTTCAACACTGAGAAGTGACAGCATGGCATACAACACAGCAAGAGAGGAACACTTAAGTGCCACATCTGGATCGCTATGGCAGGTCATATACAGTAAATGATTGACTCATCTTCAAAATACTTAAATAAAATAATAAATTGTCTGTCTATTATATCTAATTTATTCAACTTACTCCCCAAAAATCACCTGTCAAAATATTTCCATGGTCAGATAGCTTGGAAGTCACATTTCCAATTCTTGTTATAAAAGCTGTAATGATAAACACTACTAATCAATGATAATACTGAAAATAAATCAAGTGATCAAAATCACAAAGCTCACAGATTCATGCTGGCCTTCTAATCTTCCTCATCATAAATGTATATATATGCTAAGCATTACTTTTTTCCATAATCTTCAACACTACTCCCGGATTTAGCCTGTAATATTTTAATCTGGCTTTCCCTTCTTGTTTTGAAACACTTTGATTGTAACAATGCCATATGTAAATTGCAGCATGAGTTAAGAATATGAAGAGGCAGTGTGCACACCTTTGGCATCGCAGTTGTGATGAGATAGGAAGGCATTAAGCATTCTATCAGTTGTTTGATACAATTTGAATTAAAACAGATTTGAAAGCTTTCATTTTTACAAGGGGCTGCCAGAGAGGTTCGACTGGATACCCATGATCTCTGGCTAATATAAAATCCCTTGACCATTCTCTTTGTTTACGTTCAATTTGATTTATTCAACAAATGCATTGCTAAACACAAGTATATCAGAGACTTTTTATTATGCCAGAAAATTTTCTTTAGTTCAAGTTGGTGTACTATATATTCATTTAATTTCTTTTATGTGGTCAGCATGATAAAGAATGAGGTCATTCTTTGTCCAGCTTCTGTTGCATTGAATTTATGAACCTAACTAACTAGGTCAGTTATTATAATACAAAATTATATCCCTAAGTGGAAGGTTACTAAATTATGTATAAAACAAGGTTTACAAGCTTAATATTTTCAAGTACAATAGCTGTGACTCACACAAAAGATATTGAGAATTTTCATATAAATCAATATGACACAAATTGAAGAATGACTATGACTTAATCCCCCCCAAATTATGGGACTGATTATTAACGGCTACCCAAAGGACGGACACAGGACATTTATTTAATGTCCAATTTAAGAGGTATTAATTAGAGCTCATATGGAGCGTCCACTCAGGCCACAAGTTAATCCAGTTCAGCTTCTGATTTTCTTATGAAAACAACTTGACCATGAAGCAGTCATTCAAACAAATTCACTGAAGTATCTTCAAAAACGCCGACGACGTGGGTCCGAACTTCCAGCCCGTACCGACCAGCAATGTATAAATACTTCTCTAATTCTAATTACTGCGTTCACAATATTTTGATCAATTTCCTCTGTTCTCCAAATTAATCTTCTAGACAATCTTCCCACCCATGGCAGCACAAACCCTGAGGCAATTTAAAAAGCAGGCAATCCAGGCTATTCAATTCCTCTCGGTAAAAGTAGAGTTGAAAGTTTCTGGATTGTTGCCCTAGGTGGAGATTAACCTTGTACTGTGGTAATCCTTTTCTACCAAGGGAAAGAGGCAAAGAAATCCTAAGCCATGATATCGCCAGCTAAGTCCTCCATGCAAAAGTACAAGTTTACTAATGCTATACAAACCTAGAAAAGTAAAACCCGAGAGAACCCCGGTTTTTCTTATTTTTCTACAAACCCTCATCCATTTTTCTCCCTGGTCTTATATAATTCATTAATCACTGAAGAGGGCCATCAATCAAATTTTGAAAATTGTGAGGATGGTAAAACTCTTAAAGCTGTATCATCATGTTGGGCTCAGTACAGAGAATAATAATGTAGCCACTCAATTTTGCAAGTACTTGCGATGTCGGTTGTTGCATATATTGCGTTCTTCTCTACTGCAGACTCTCATGTTTATTTTTCTCTACTCTTAATTGTTACCTTCTTTCATTTTCATTTGATATTTTTTGGTCCCTAGCTCAATAAACTACTATTGTTTTTCTAGTGTCCTGTTTATTCTATACCACTTTGTTCTATTGTTCTTATGTATAGACAAAATAAATGAAATGAAATGAAATGTACTTTTATCGGTGGCATACTTAACTAGATAAACAGCTAGTTTAACTGACCAGTAAGCCATGTAACGTTTGGACAAACTCTCTGGGATGGGGTAAATGAAAAAGTTAAACCTGCACTTTAAAGTTGTTGTTTATCGTTATCGAAATGAAATTTAATTTTATAATTTTCTTATTAAGTCTTCATTATACTCAATTTTCTTTAACTGAAAAGCCATCGTTAAAGGCTGAATTGAACTTACTTTACATTGTTGGGAAATTTGATTCAGCCAGAATACAGACTTAACTACAAAGTCCGCGATCAAAATGCAAATATAAACACGATACAGATTTTGTATGGAAATCCTGTGGTTTTATTCTTATATTAAGTAAATAAATAATGGAAAACTGAAAGGGGAATTTCAAACAATGGAAAAAGAGTAGAGAATTTATGGCCAGAACAGGACTGGAATCAGTTCTAGCCATAAATATGTTTGCTCTTTCCCTTTAACATTAATCTTGGCAGAAACATCAAAGGTAAACAACTATATATCTGTTCTTGTATCTCTGATCACTGACTCCCAATGTGTGACATGTAGTTGGTTGAACTAAGTTGATTCTCATGCTCCTCTTGAAGAGTTGATTTTGTTGTCCAATGTCCAGGACTTTTTTTCTCCTGCCACTTTAAAAGATAACTTTTTGGTGATGAAGGACAATGAAAACTACTTCCTTGCAAACCATTTTTTTTATTAAATTAAAAGACTACTTCTGAGATTTTACAGAAACTAGAGATGCTAAAGGGAGTTATTGCTCATATTTCTTATTTCATGGCTTAATTGTAATAAATTGAGTACGACTCAAATATACCTTTTACTATTATTGTTTTCACTTCTCAATCGTAAAGATGCATGTTGATATAGACTTGTACTTGTGACAAGTCCTTTGTTCCTAATACAATATCAAACATTATACATGGTTTTGCTGCATATGAGAATAGCATTGCTATTTGATCACCCTATGAAAACCTGCAAGTGATTACTGATTTCATTACATTCCAAACATATCTTTTGCCCAGACACTTTTCCATATAACTTTTAATCCCATGCATATTAAACACAAGTTTGGAAAGTTCCAAAAGATTGTTCAGTTTCCCCCCTATATGAAGTGAAGCCCCCATTAGTTAGCCAATGATCTGCATTCTGTCTGCTGTTGCACTTTAATCTCATAACATATACCAACATTAATTCAAAAAGCTGCTTCTTAAACAGCTTTTTGATAGCATCTTGTTTAGTTTTAGCAAGTGACAAACCTTTCAATACTCCATTACTTACCTGATTTTGGATATTTATGAGCGACAAACTTACCTGTCGCTAGTGAAAGGAAGTGAAGTAAGTACTGAGTACTGGATAACAACATCCAGTATCAACATATGTATATATGAGAATGACTAGGTCAATGCGTAAGTCAAACAGCTGATTTTTTTGATACTCCACATTGCATTTTACTTGTGATTTAAATAAATTATGACCAAGTTTCCTTCGCAACAAAATTTTAAGGAATGGAAGTAATTCTTCATCTAACTTGCTTAATGTAAATTTCATTGAAAAACTAGGAGGTTATGTTAGTTTAGTCAATTAAGGTCCTTATTTTGAGGAATACTCTGTACAATTGGCTAAATTTTTAACCAACAAAAAAGCTGCTGTAAGGTTATCTATTGGCCTGATTCACTCTCCTCATTTTATTAACATTACTGTAATGTTGTACATGGTCCAAATTAACATTACTGTAATGTTGTACATAGTCCGAATTAACATTACTGTAATGTTGTACATGGTTCGAATTAACATTGCTGTTATGTTGTATATGTTCCGAATTAACATTATTGTAATGTTGTACATGGTCCGACAGGGCAGAGACCTACAAACTTACTTACATGTATGTTTCTTCATTCATCAAGTTACTATATGACTCAGAAATCTACAGAAGGCTTTAACAACTGTTTTCCCTGATCAAAATCATCTGGAAACAGATATACATCATATGTGACATTCCAGATCCCCTCTAAGCACTACCAGGTTAATCAAATAGAGAACCACAAACCAAGCGACTATCTCTTCAATCTCATAGAAAAGGGAGAACGATGTAGCCAGATGCTGGCATTCCACTTGATCACATTACCTGATCTCACAAGCCGCAAAGAACATACCTGAATTAATACTGAGGGCATTGCTCACATCCAAGGATAACAACCAATGGAACATTCCTAATCCGAACAAAATCTACTACCCCGTTCCAACACAAATGGTAGAAGTACGAAATTATGGGAAAAGTTTACCAAATTTGCTTTTTTTCGCTGATTTCATTCTATCATCAAGTAAGCCTTTTAGAACACTCCAGAAATTAATTCTTCCACAAGGTTACAAATCCAGCTCCCCTATCACAACAGGAATAAGTTTTACAGATTAATGAGATGGTTACAGATTTGGTATTATTCAAGATTTGCTGATAAAGAATTTCTCAGATCTATGGTGAATAACTGAAGCTGGCTTTAATCGACCAGTTATCATTCCTAACTGGCTGCCACAACGTGCATAAAAATATAGATTGAATGGAAAGCCATAAAAAATTGCTCAGGCAAGCTGATCAGCTTTGGATTTGATGAGTATGCATGAATACTTCATGAGGAGTCTGTGAAAATGGCAGAATCACCTTACATTACTTGTACATAAAAGCTCCGGCTAAATCTGTCTAAATCTTTCCAAGGTCTCTCTCCTGGCATAGAGAAAGCCAAAAAAAATGTCATGCCTCGGCACTACTGCGGGTTGACTCATTTACATTCAGTATATTATGGGCAATGAATCAGACTAAATAACAAAATTTAAGAAGCCACTGTGGAGTGACTGTGTACCTGATATATATATATATATATATATTGATATATTAACAGCGAACCAAGATTTCAAACAGTGAGCTAGTAAATAACAGACAAATACTTCTGTCTGCAATTAATTCATAGGAGTATCATTGGCTCACACTGTAACTTCCACCTTGACACAAAATCAAATTGGAGAATTTTCTAAATAGCCTGCAGAACAGACGTTATGTTTTGCTTTTCATGCCCTGGAGTCACACTACTATAGGCCTAACCAGGCTTAACATTCTGCAACATGGGCTCTCAGCCACGAACTCCCAAAGGGGGTCTGTGGCAACATTTCTACCAATTATTAGAAACATATATATCTGATCTTTCTTTGCTAGTTTACCTTAATATAAATATTGTGCCTAGAAGGCAGTTAGTTTACATGATGCTATAGGAAACCTCATACAGTAGTCTACAGTATGCGTAAATAAGTTGAAGGGCTAGTGCAGGGTTTAATAATGCATTTCACATCAGGTGGCAATCCAATTAACAAGTTAAGTCCAATTTTGGATGTTAGCAATTTCCAAGTCCATTTCAGATGGGACAGTAGATTGCTCCTGCAGGGAAAGAAAACACAACTAAAAAGAGGTCAACATGACAGTTCAAATCAAATTTCTAAAAAGTCGCATTCCTAATTTGGCAAAATTCTAGGCCTTTTCCAGCACAACTGATGCACATTTTTAGTTTTTACACATACATGAACATTTTGTACCTATAAAGCCATTTTGAACAGACTTCAGTGGCTTTAAAGGCATAGCATCTGGTAATTTAGTGAACATATTACTTTGATCAAATGACTAAACATTTGTTGGTCATTTGAAAGTATTCTCAAAGAGTAATCAGTACATTCAAGAGCAAATTTTTACTTTTGTTCATTACAAAAGTTTTTCCGTCTTCAAATGTTCCGTACATCTAACACCAACAGATCTAATTTTTCAGTCTGTTGGTACGCTCTGATTTATTTAGTCTTTCCACCTTCCACAAGAAACGTATAAAGGGATCATATCTTGACCACCTACTTTTACAAGTTAGGCACAGATGCAAATGGTCATCTTATCGGTTAATGTGTTGTTGTTACCGTCTAAAATCGTAAAGAAATCATGGAGATATTTGAGTGTTATCTTTACGATACACCTTAAGCTAATCGCACCAACAGATAAACATGTTTTGAGAAAGCAATGAAGTAGATTAGTTGCTGTTAATCAATTCCTTAATCAGTTGTTAGATCACCTGAATCAACTGTTAAATGATCAATGCTAAACAATGCTCACACTAGTGTACATGTTGATCTACAAGTTTCAGAAGTTATTTCAATCCATCAGATGCAGCAGTAAAGTACACAGGCTCTTAGTGCAGAACAAGATGCATAACTTGGGATCTTTCTGCATTGAAAGATACATTGACAGGCAAACACTACAACTGCCCATTTCAAGTTACAAATCCTGACAAACTAACTTTCACAATATTTCAACGCAAAAACTTAAGTTAAACGCTGTTGTGACAACACCCACCAAAAAAACCACAAAGACCCCACTACTTGGATAAAAAACAGAAAGAAACTCACTGACCGACATATAGAAAGAAGAAAAAAAGAACGAAAGAAAATTTATTAAGCAAGCACAGACATAAAGAAAAGAACTAACCAGCAAGCAATCATACATACAGCAACCATAGGGACCGTCCTGCATACATACCTATCAAGGAAGCATGCATGGGTGGAGGAAGGAGGGAGAAAAAAGAATGAAAGAAACAAACGCAGACTGAATAGACAGGAAACACAAGTAACAAACAAAGAAAGAAAAAGAAACTAACATACAGAATGGAGCCGAACCAACCCAGCAACCAACGGAAGCCCAAAATTGCAAAAACCAAAGCAATTGAACAAAAACGAAAGCAAGCAATCCCAAAAGGCCAAAGAAAAAGGGAAGCCCAAAACAACACAAAAACTAACCAAAAAACGGAAAAAAAGGAAAAGAAGAACAACAAAAAACAAGTTTAATAAAAAAACCAAAAAAAATAAGAAAAAGCAAAGGCCAACAAAAAAAAAAATAAAAAAAGGCAAAAAACCTTAAAAAAAAAGAAAAAAAACCAACAACCCCCTTCCTAAACCCAAAAAACTAATAACAAAAACCCAAAAAAAAAAACCCCTTTTTCCATTCCTACTTCCAATTTTCTCACCCTTGCTTGCCTAAAAGATAGTGTAACTTATATTGTCAGCACGCTTCTGAACAACTGACGTCTGATAATCATGACAATATCCTGTCAACTGTTGATTTGTTAGAATCGCAAAAGCTATGGATCGCAGTTCCACCGATAATAGCCCAAATAAAAACACCTTTTGTTGTAGTTTGTCTATGTTTTAACTGTCTTTGTACTCTATGAGACTGAGTCATCATAATCATCACACATTGAGGCACTTTATCAAACTTTTACCAACTACATCATGCTTACAACTGACATTTCATTTCCTTACAATTTTATTAATTTATTAAATTTCTTTTTCTTTACTCCACCGATATAAAGTAAAATGACAATGAGTCACAGACTATGACAGAGCACAGAATAATTTAGACCGATATAAGAAAGTGAATAAGTAACTTATCGGAAGACTTTGTGCTACTGTACATAAATGATTATTCTCAGAACCAAAGTGCAATGTGTATGAAAAACTGACACAAATTAAAAAAAAAAGAAATTCATGTTTTCACCAAGTTTGACTAGAACTCTATTCAGTTTTCTTCACTTTTTTTTTTGGCTTTTCTTTTCTTTTATTTTTTCTTTTCTTTTCTTTTTTAAGTTGTGACTTTTTGCTTAAATAAGATCCAGGAATGTTTACAAAAACTTGTAAAATTGTGCAAACTGTTTTAAGAATGTGACTTTAAACTTCATTTGGGAAGATGCTGCTATATAGACTAACTTCCCTTGGCAAGAAACAATATGAGGAACTTTAAGAGACCTGTGCATTGGAAGCATACCATGCATACATGTTTATGTACTCAGGGCTCGACGCAACCGCTATCCCGCTGGCCCGAGGCCAGTGATTTTTGCGCTGGGATAGTTAAATTACTGCATTGCTAGTCCTCCAGGCCAGTTGAATTTTGCCACGGCACGAAATTGAAATTGTTTTCGTGAAAACTGATGTTCGTGAATAACTATTTGTTTGCAAATTCCAAACTGCCCGATCAACAAACATCAAACATCTTCGCTGTGACTTTCATTAGGCACCAAAAACTCCAGTTCCGCGATATGAGCGTCACTCACCCGGCCGCGAGATTGAAATGAACGAACGTTGTAAACAGTATAATTTTGCATCATATGAATGACGTCATATCTACCGTATCTTACACCAACGAGATCATGTCACTCTCTTGTATGAACATAACACGTAGGTCCACGAGGTACAGAAATTTGAACTTTTGGGCTTTGTCATTTTTTGGCTGTTTTTGTCTTTTGATTTGTCGATCGGAGAATTCTAAAATTGAAGGAAGGGAAAACAAACCCTGCATTTTAATGACAGTGCGGGATGTGCATGGTGGCTTAACCAAGGAAATACTGTCTACAATCTGCTTCTTGATTTACAAAAAACCATCTTCCCATATCACAGAGATATTTCATTTCATAAATGATAAAAATGGAATGTTTAAAAACAATTTCCCCTTTACCATATTCAATAAGATATTTCATCACTCTTTGTAAAGTGATTTCCTGACAGGTTGGCATGAAGAGGTTTTTTCACTCAAATTATTTAACGTATTAAACCGTCTAAACCACGCAAATGCAATCAGGTTTCTGAAAGGCATGACACAAATGTTTATAAGAAATGAAGGTAAAATGAAAAAAAAATTAAAGTTCCATGTACAGTACACATTTGAGAGTGAACATTCTGTCAAATAACGTTAAATATTTAAATGTAGAGACACTGGTGGAAGATTGTTTATGTAAATTGGGGGCAGTGTGTGAGGAAATAGATGACGATGACATCCAGATATGAAAGTTAAGTAGGTTGGGTGACTCTAATTTATTCCCTTATCAATAATGTATAAACATTGTATACCTAAAGAATGTATTCATACACAGAACATTTCAACTGTGTACACCACAGTAGAGATTTGTGGTCTATAAAGTCTTAACTGTCTTTAGACAATAAAATGAATGCACACATTGTATCAGAAGGTAAGTATCAGAAGGTTAACTGATTTTTATTAATGTCTTTTCTCTCTTCCTTTTTTAAATCAATTGACAAAGTGTCAATGTAATTTACCTTACTTGGGGATAAATCAGTCACTTTTTATATATTTAATAAAACCCATCACATGTAGATACTGTCAAACCTCACTATGCTGTAAATTAGACATTACCAGCTAAACCTCTGATGAGCAAAACTTGACATGATTGCAAGATATATATTCATTGTACTGTCTAGCTAGATATGCATGTGAGACCTGAACAAACCCCAAACTTGCCATAAATGTTGTTGTAAGCTAGATAGAAAGAAGTGCATATGTATAGGACGCATGTAAGAGAGGAACAAAGTGAATATTAAAACTTATATCTGAATGCTAGGAACATGAAATAGCAATTTCAAATCGTGTTAAGAACATAATTTTGAGATTGTCGCAAGTCGATAACACTCTCTTATAATAGAGTCTGGCTATTGCCAGAATGCAATTGCCAGAATGCAATGCAATAGCCCGCTGAAAATAAAAACAGTGCTAGATACTGTAGCTTTGAAGGGAAAATTGAGAGGGGGAGGGAAGGGTGTACAATGTAGTGCATGGGTTACAAGGGAGGTGGAAGGGTGTACAATGTAGTGCATGGGCTACAAGGGGGATGGAAGGGTATACACTGTAGTGCATGGCTACAAGGGGGATGGAAGGGTATATTGTAATGCATGGTCAACAAGGTTATTATATACACACAAGTTATTGTTTATGTGCAAGTTACAATTGAGACCGGTTAAATGCAGAATGCACAAATCTGTAACAGTAAATGCTTTGGTTAAACAACTGCTCTGGAGTGTGTTGAAGTCAATCAAAAAGTTATAAAGCAAGTTTATCATCTAACATCCATACACAGTGTGTGTTGCCATCAGTTCTTCACATTGATTAAAAGTCTATCCCCCTCATGATCAGACTTTCAGACCAGTAGTAGAAGATAAGCGGTGTAGCATGATTGATGTCATGCCAGTATCTAGCTGCACCCTCATGCTCATTGAAACATTCTGAAGGCAAGGCCCCATCCATCAAATCTTAATGCATTTTTGATCATAACATCCCTCACACATGTGTACAATGGGCACTATTTGCAAGGGCTCTAAATTTCTCGAGCTGTCATGCCAGTCAACACGTAAAATATATGGAATATATGCGCAGCACATTCATGTGAAATGATTGATTTGTCGGGAGCAACACTTATAAACTCTCTACTAACTATAACATCTCCCTTAAAACAAATTGCTGAGGAAAATGATAATCACTCCTTTGGGTTCAAAGAACACAACACCTTGTAACAGAAATAACCCCTCAAAACTCAAGTTGTGATGAAATCAATCAAACTGTTGGAAAATTCTTGAACTAGGGAGTTTGAAGTACACTTCCACACATTTAGTTTCATTTTTAATGCTAGTCTGTTCCTTCAATCATAAAACTTGAGAGTCTAAGAGAGTGATAGTAAAGAACTGGATAAGCTTACCTTCATTGCCAGTTTCATCAAACTGGGATGCATAATCATCAACCTTAAGGCCTGCTTCTTCAATTCTACCAGGCGATTGTTGCATCTCTCACACCATACTCCAACCTCTGAAATCCTGTTGCCAGAATTAAATTCTTCACTTCCAGGTCCATCTCCGTCCAATCTCTGTCCTGGCAGAGGAAGTTGTGACCTTTGACCGGCATAATCCATATTTATTTACGTTCTTTAGACCAGTGATTCCAAAACATTTCTTTCTTCAACTACTGTGAACATGAAAAAGAAATTATATAAGGAACCGTTAGCAGTAAGAAGATGGCAATCTTTTATACACACTGAAGGTACACACACAAAAAAAAACAGAAACAAAAATAAAATAACCATAATCAATACAGCAAAGCCATTAATATATTTGGCAAGTAAGACAAATTCAAGACATTATGACACTCTTGTCTTGTCCATCCCTTTTTGTCCCTCTTTTGGAATTGTTTAAGGTTTTCTTTGTTTCATCTTGAAACTTTCAAGAAAGTCACCTAGAACCTCAACAAAGGCAATGATTCAGAATTTGTTCATGCCCTTTCTCTCTTTGTGAAAATTTTTCAGGTTTCCTTGTTTTTCATCTTGAAACTATCAAGAAATTGCCCAGAAACTCAAGAAAAGTACACTACCCAGTCCCATGCTAGGCTCTACTGCAGGGTTGCACAGCTAAAGAAAAAAACTCTTTTGTTTTAACTTCCTGTACCGTCCGAACCTTCAATTTAATTAAACAGTGTGACTTAAAATATAGCTGCTGATGTCAACAAATATGAAAATCAATTTCAACAAGATTCCAGCAAATCCACATTTCTTTCATGCCTCTTCAAAGTAAAGCATTTCACACTTTTTGGTCCTTAAAAGAGCTATCCTGAACTTTATGGTATTGCTCTGCAAGCTGCCAATGGACAATTTATTGGAAACCCTATCTGCACATACAAATTGCCCATAGCAGGGCTGGAAGACAGATGTAATAGATACCCCTGGCAACCAGGTTTTTAATTGCAAACAGTGTAGAAATAAATTATCAACATATAAGAGATTTACAGGAGACAGTTTAAACAGGAAACTTCCCGTGCATGAAATAACCTGCCATTATTCAGACAACAGAAGCATCAAATAGTTAATATTAAGTCACAGGGTATGACGTGATAGTGAAGTGATAAACAGCAACATTTTGTCATATTAAAGGGGTTTTCTTTTAGACTGACTAACAATGATTTCTTTTACATAATAGACTTCTAAGCAATACTCTACCATCTTCTTACAGTTAAATATGATGTCATTTTTCTTTCCATTGAACAATTTTTCCTCAAAGCTGAACAAACAATACCTCCATTTAAACAAAAATAATATGGTTTGTAGGGCCCATAAATCATATCAAAGGAACGGTCAGAAACATTACATTAATTTTGTGGGAAACAAAACATTCTTCACTGGACTAAATCATTTATAATTCTCAAATTAGAAACAGTCAAATGATTCTCAGTTGCATTGAGGGAGAATTCCAAGTGTCTGTAAAATATTACATGATTTGGTCAGAATATTGAAAAGTTATGCAAATGCCAAATGCAGCTTAAAATAAAGAACTAAACAAAGTAAATAACTTTTAAAGTTTAAAGTTCAAAGTTAAAAAAAAGTCTAAGTCTTGTTGAAGTATTCATTCTAGCAAAGAATGAAACACCAGAGATAGGAAGGATTTCCCGTAACAATGTGAGAGAAATGCATTTCTGGCCCAAGGTTTAATGGTTCTAATTGGGTCAGTGTCTCCATATGACTGGCGTTAAATATAGTGTCAGTTTGTGTGTTGTAACTTCAAGATAAGATAACTACCACAACAAACTATTAAACATGCTTCAATTGCATAGTATGCTATGTTTACTACTCCGTAAGTCTTTTCATGACAGAAAATGCTACAATAAATCGTGTATAACCAATTGCTAAATGTTGGCCTATTCTCTAGTGTAAAGATAGAAATAATGTTACAATATATCGAGTATAACAAATTGCTAAATGTTGGCCTATTCTCTAGTGCATATCGATAGAAATAATGTTACAATACATGTTCTATTAATATAAAAATGAACAGATAAATTTAAATCAGGTTCTACCTCAATGGTATATGAAACCCAGAAATATTGTCCAACATCTTACTGACAATTGACATTGCTTGAATGCTACTGAAAAAGGTCTACACTCTAGCTCTCTTCAAGCTGTTATTATGCTTCGACAACAACATTGTCAGAATAATATATGACTTTTACATCTTGCTATAATGGCATAAAGTACCAGACTAATGTACATTCAAATGCAAACAGCACATCCTGTGCATATGACTCAGCAGTAGTGTCATTTAACTTGTACAATATGAAACAGTATTTCTTTATTCAAACATATATATACTCTGTGAGGCATATAATATATAATGTAAAAGAAATTCAAAATTGAAACATTATTTCAGCAATATTGCTACAAGGAAAAATGTAAAATACCATGATAAGAAATAGTTAATGGTGTTTTTTAAGTGCTTTGTCACAATTTTTGATGCAATATTTTGAAGAATAACTCATAATAAAGGTTGCTATGAGAAACGTGATATTGAGAAAATAGATCTGCCTTTGGCTGTCACGTAGACAGATATGAGATTTAAACATTTAAATTGTCCGAGGAGGCTGACAAACCAGGACGTAATGATCTTCTCTTGTTTTGTGTTGGTGCAAGTGACTGCAGACTCGCTTCTAGCTCTTTATTTCTCATGTTCTTCAACCGCCTCAGAGACTTTCAATCAGTCAAAAGGAGTCATTGTTCAGATGTCTCAATAGAATCTCTCACAACAACACACAAACCAACACAACTTATTCTTCGGCTATAACATTGCTTCAAGCAAATCCTGTTTTTCAGTGGACACAGGTGATTATCCCTGTAACTGCAATAAAGAGCTGGGAATGCTCCAGAGTGTGAAAAGGTAATCAGAAACACCAAAGCATCTTGTTAACCACCAAAAGATGTTTGTTCCAATGAAGATCAACAACAAAAAGAGGAAGATACCCAATGACCTCCCTCAGACCAGTTTAGAGGAGTCAGTCTGGGGAGGAGGAGGATTGCCAATTGTCCATCACTGATTGTATCGAAAGCACAACACAGAGGATTAACGGCAAGGCTTTCTGTATTAACGCAAGGCTTTCTGTAAAAGGTTGTTTGTTTTGAACAGGTGCTTCTCTCTTCAAATTGTTAATGACTGATGCTGCTGCACTTCTCTATTCTTTGTCACCTTTTTCCATCTTTCTCCTTTTCTTTCAATAAGATTTTCAAACTAGACTCTAGTCTGTCTGTACAGTACTACATGTCCTCGTACAGCACGGTAATTTGATCTTCTTTTCATCTTGGAATGTGTCAATTTGAGCAGCAAGAACATCCACAAGATTATTGCATGATATGTAAAAATCAAGACATGCAAACACCATTCATACTGAACTTTGTGAATTGGAAATTAAAAAACATGGCCTACTTTGAAGTGAAAATTCAAATCAAGAAAATGGGGACTTAACACACTGAATGTGCATTGTGTAAAGTATCACTATGTAATGTCAATCATAATGTAGTTCATAACAATGTTAAGACTAAAATGTTATGACAAAGAATGGTTAAATACATGTAGATTGGAACAAAAAAGCACAGTATCACAAAACAATGCATTGTTGACCAAAAGCATAATTACTGCGACTTGGCTTCAAGAGCAGTTTAATTATATTCTAGCATATAAAACCAAACCTGAATTCAAGCACTATGTCACAGATATAAATTCTGCAGTTCACCTTTTGAATCGAACCAGCCTGATCCAGCAGAGAAACTGTCAAAAACTATTAAGTTTTTCTAAAAGTAGACTGAATCTCTAAAGCTAGTGCAAGACATATATATGGCAATTATATGTGACTTCTTGCAAGCTCAATAAATAAACCCATTTCTTGAGTGCACAGACATAGCACAAATTTTTAAGTAAGGAATCTTACACCTTGATAACAAGTTTATAACGAACGGATTAAAACATCAGAAACCAAGAGTGTAGACCTGAAGCTATTGCCAGGTGTTCACACTAAGCTGGTGAAGTGTTAATCTAATCACTGGTACAGCAAATGCCTCACTTACCGCAAATTTCTCAGACTGGTGGTGGTGATCTAAGCAACGTCATGCACCAGGCAGCAACTAAAGCAATGCTAAATTAGTCTTAATTGTTGTCATCGAGCTTGCATTTGAAAAAAATTCAAATAGAAGATTGATATATAACGATATATAAATATACCCATGTTATATATAACAAAGATAAAACCAAAGCAGCACAGATGGACCAATCTAGAACAAAAGACCAGGTTTGATATCATCCAGTCTATACAATATACTAACAACCCTGGAATGCGATAGCTCTACGGAGACATATGTGACTGAATAAGATGCATGCTGTGACTGAAGAGTAGCTGTACTTTTTTTTTTTACTGAGTCATGACAAAAGTTCTTACCAAGTTCTTTCCTTGGTTGGTTTAGAATTTAAAATACCACCTACCCTTGATTGTTTTAGACATAAAACTATGAGGCCTTTGTATTAAACAGCAGGTCGTAAACACTGGAGGGATAAACACAGACAGTGTGTGATGATTATTCACCATTTAATGTTCAACTGTTTGTTAATATCACTTGATACTGACCTCAAACAGAATTGTGTTTGACATCTAATTTATTTTCAAACTACATAAAATTCCATTTTAATCAGGCTTGATTGATTGCTTTTCATTATAGCATTCTAAGAGCTGTTAAGAGTGAGAGGAGAGAACAGAGAGGATGAAGGAAAGGTGGTAGGTGCTAAAACTTTCACTCTGATACATGCTTGATGGTGTCAACTGAAGTGTCTCAGTATGAAGACACAGGTTTCTGTCTTTCTGATGTCTACATAAATAGTACAGTATCCAATACCACCAGGGGCATTGATCCAGAATTGAAGGGGCAAACTTATTATCCATGAATGGCATATGCACTTGTTAAGAAGTATATATATTCACCACACCAGATTGTCAGACCCAAACAGAAATCACCAGATCTGGTGAGAATTTACCCAGAGTGGTATAACCATGACCCAGGCACCTTTTATTGGTATGTGTATGACTTTTGAACAAGTTGTTTGAAATTCTTTTTATTTTTGTTATTAGAGGGTTTCAAATTTCAGGATTTATATAATAACATACATGTATTACTTAAGATAATTTGAAAACTATTCAAATCATTGAGACTATTCAGCCTAACTACTGAAACTACTCAGATTATTCAAATTATAACATATTGTTTTGTTTTTGCATCCACTAGCAATTGTTGTGGGAGTGGGAGGGGCAGCATCATACTTCCCACCCCCCCCCCACATTTAATTGTTGGAAGGGCCAATGACCCCTCTGCCTGCCAGGATCAATGCCCCAAGCTACCAAATGTTGCAAATTTTGTGGAGATCTTTCATGTAAACATGCAATATGCCTATATTGTACCAAAGACAAATGGGTATCAACTTTTCACATTAATCACTCAAATGTCTCAATTAAAGTGTAGCACAAAAAGACACAGAAAACAAGATGGATAATTACAGAAATAGACCATCTGCAATTTGAGACGAGTCTCATCTGAAATTTCCTGGCCTCTGCCATAACATTTAACAATTCATTGTCCAACCAAGCCCTGTGAACTTGACAAATTTCACTTTGTAGGGAGGACTTAGAACAGCTGATCTGTACCATCTTAACCATTTTGCATTTATCAACTAACCAAGGCTCAACAACTGCCTATAAGTTTAACTGCACTTTAATGACGATGTAAACATTCATGTACACTAGGTAAACCATGTAAGTTGTTTGTCAAATAAAGAAAATACCCCATGTGGTTTTCTGTGAACACCATACTGCTGGTTTGGCCTGTATCTGTTGATTTACTCAACTAAATGAAGGGGTGAATGGGTCAACTTGTCTCTGAGAGTTGTTGGTTTTAGGTCAGTTACTCTGTGAGGAATATTTGGGAAATGACTTTGTTTAATTTCTTATGGGGGTGGCCTAATCCTATGAGTCAATGAAAATAACTTCATTGCTCAGCTGTATACATGAAGCTGCATCTTGTAGCACTCTGTTAATCCCTTTTATAAAGATTGCACAGCACAACAGAATAAGTCAATAACTGGAAATGGCAGAGGAACTGCTGGCCCAGCAAAATCAACAACAGGAGATGGCAAAAATGGTATAAGTACACCAAACCACAACAATGAGGCAGGCATGTGAAGCTGCTTAACTTTGTGAACTGTTCCTGAACTTCATGGCCAATTGATAAAGCCAACTAGCATCACCTTGCATTCTTACCTAGCAGGTAAACTCAACGACAAAAGACAGTGGGTTAAACCAATCCATCAACTAGATGCATGCATGCCATCACTTCTGTGGAAAGGCACAGGGTGATGGCACAGGGTGATAAGTTGCCTTCTGTGGATCATTTTTCAATGCATCAGGACTTCACAATGTTATTATAGAAAATAATTCCACTTTTGACTATCAGCTTTATTCCATTTTCAATTCTGGTAGTTATGCCTACATGGTTGCAGAAATTGGGAATGTCAATTTCCACTGGGCTGATCATGGATTCATGGGTTATATATAACACACCAAAGTTTCATGTTTGTTTGTGTTGTTTTGGGTTTTTGTCCTGACAGTTCCTCTCAATGTTATCTCTACTTCTTTCTGTATTGACACAGCTTTTTTAATTGATTTTTGTGTATTTCTTCCACAAAATAAAGAGAATTAGAAGTTCTGATTTTTTGTGCCCGATACCACATCCAAAAATGTTTAGAATACCAGAAAAACATCTTAAAAAAGAGAAGCTAACTGAAAAATGTGCTGTTGGTTTGATCAATAAATTCCAGAACGGTGAGTTCCTTCATGAACAATCTAATTTACAGTAATACTCTGTAGTTTTGGTGAAAGTATTGACCAAATATTGCTAACGCTGCTCCAGCTGTGCGAAGAATTATGTTGACATTGTACATATTACGAAATCTGGGTACTGACCACTCCCTATCTTTAGCAGAATGTCCTAAACACATGCCAGTTATTGATATTATATAAGGTTAGCAGAGACAGGTGGCCCTTTTGCCTAACATGGAATAACATGAAACTGTCTTTCTCAAGATCTGCAGCTGTGTTTCAATTAAATCGACAAGTTCACAGCGTTCTACAACCGTTAAGATTCATTCAGATTGAACTTGCCACGATTTTCGAAACTTAATTTATGGTTGGACAATTTGCATTTGAACAAACTTATAAAATGGAGGATCAGGCCTACATCCTTTGGACTATTTTTTTCTCTTTCAAAATACAGAGCAAGTACAACACAGCAGGCCTTCTATAAATAATACTGACAATTTGACATAGATTATTTTCAAAATAAACGCATATTTGTACTTTTTAGTACATGTTACTTGGTACGATCTTGCTAAAGTTATATATAGCTCAGCTGAGTCAGATTCCTGTTGTAACTAAAGGCTGAGACATGCATGAACCAAGCAAGGGTAAGTAGGGGGCCAGGAATAACTAGAGGGGTATTTTACAATTTGGAGAAGGGTTGCAAACAGTAGTACTGTACCACAGTTGAAGGCAATGCAACAGTGAGTCACTGACATGAGCCTTGTTGCTGAGTCTTACAGTTAGTTACTGCAATGGGCCTTCAATACTTAATACATAAAGGTATTGTCTAGGATAAGACAAAAGATGACCTATATCAATGATACACAGATCAGAACAGATGACAAAACTTTCGTTTTCAGAACTGCCATCACAATCTAGTTGTGATTAGATACACTGACGGGTGACAGTAAGGATTACTCCGAGATGCATTCAATTTCAGCATTTTACCTTTTAAAAGTGCAATGAAGAGTTCTATCATTCAAACTATACTCTCACATTTTACCATCACCATACTGAAGTCCGGGAGTAACTTATCCGGTATTGCATAGCAAACATGCTATACAAAATGGGCAAATTGCCAAATATACAAGTGCAAAGGTGTATAAGGATATTTTGCATACATTTGTATGAACCATATTATTTTATTAGAAAAAGTCCAGAGCCTTCAAACTGCTACACAAAATTTGAACACTAAACCATTCCCAGCTCTAAGTGAGAATAACAATGATGTTTCCTAAAATCTAAATGTTCATTTAAATCTGTTAACACTAGCACTTCTTGTCGTAACCAGATATTGAACATCTCTTCCTTTCCAGTAAAATTTTCTGACAACTAAAAACACCTAGATATATATGCCTGTCACATTCATTAATGATTCTGATAGTCGAGATCATCTATTAACTGAGACAGACACACCAAAAAAAACAAAGAACTATGTCAAAATGCCAAGTAAGGACTATCAAAGTAGACCACAATTCAGTTTGTGACATCATTAATAACATTTACTGCAATATATAGAAAGAACAAAACAAGAATTGATAGAGAGATGAAAGCATTTTGTTCTGTGACTAATAGTGATAGCAAAATTATTAACTGTTCCCCTGTCTTGTTGACCTTCATTCTATACAATAAGCCAGGAAAAATTCAATCCCTCAATGCTTTCATTAAACAACTCTGAAGTAACCATCATTTTTCATTCCTGACAACTTTACAATCTCTTAAATACATCAGCGATCGCAGAGTATAGTTGATGTCTTAGAAGTGCCCCCGGCAAACTTCATGAGACAGTTTTCTCCTAAAGTGCAGGTAAACTCTGCCGTCATTTTACAACGGCAAGTCATATTACATCAAATACACATATGTAGAACAGAAAACAGACACCCTCTTGTCTTATTAAAGCACCAGAGACAAATGAGAAGCATTTGCAAATGGGTTTACATCACAACAGAGAGGCAGAAAGGAAATCAGGATCTTCTCTGAATTATAATTTTCACTGGAGTTCTGGAAGACCAACCGTTCTATTTTCTTGTTTTTATCTTGGAAGATAAAAGAGCTTTCGTATGTATAGAGAGGACTTGTGAATCATGCAGCTAGATTTAGAAAGGTGTACAAATGAGGGGACATGGGGTTCATATGCTTGACAATCTGAATTAAATGGATAAGTTGAGAGGAGATAGAAATGTTCTTATTGAGAATGTTGTCATAATGTGTCTATGAATATTTTGATATCACATAATATTCCTTCAAATTCCTCTGTTAATAGTTTCGCATAAAATTCCAGCTAAGCTTAAGTGTGATATCATCAAACTTCCTAAAATGCATAAACATTTTTCATTATGATCACAGCAAAACAAAGACAGATACACCTCAGTGGCAGATTCACATAGCCACATGCATTGCAAAATTCATGACAGAGAACACAATTCTGTAATAAGCACACACTCTATATTAGACAAAACGATTGTAACCAGCTGGATAGGTACAGCAAAAGGCAAACCAACAAGACTAGCAATTCAAAATATTCCCACTCTCCCAAATCCATATTGAATTTATGCTACAAGAAGACATCAAGGCCAACTGGGGTGAGTTTCCAAACTAGATCCTCCTTGGGGCAATAAGAACCACTTTTAACTTTAATAGCTCAAGTCGAATGTTAATCGTGTAAATTGATGTATGGCTATGTACAAATGTACACTACTTCTCTGTGAGTTAAATATATGCTTCAGTTATACCATAGTTAGTATGCCATTCCAGCAGGGATGAATGCATATTATATCTCTGTTACTTGCACTTGACTGAATGTGTCTATGAAATGCAGAAGGCATCAAATCAACTCTGCATAATCTAGGGTGAAAGGCATCTAGGGCTTTGATCATATGTGTGCACGCTATATTGCATAAACCTCATATTTGATTGGAATCATACAGTTCATTTCAAATGATTCATTCCTGAATTGCTTTGATGTTCTTTTTTTATTTCTGTCACTGTGAGAGAATACATATATTTGCAACAATAATAGCCAGTACATTCTTTGGATCAGAATAACAGCTAAAGGAATCTACAATTCATGTATACAGTTTCCATTTTGTGTTCTTTCTTAATGGTTTTTTCAAATAATGTGTGTACAAAGGATACTCCTTGGTTTCATTTTCAAAGAGTAACTTCTAAGAAGGATATAAAGGCTACAATGCACGTAAAAGCTACAATTGTTTGTAACCCAAGTGTGTCAACAGTTAAGTTACTACTACTCGAGAAGTATTAAGCCAATTATATTGACTTATTGAACTTAATCACTGAAATGTTAAAATGACTGGTTTGATACAGCTACAGTGTGAAGTGAAAGCATGTACACAGTTATACAGAGCAGAGAGACCTTAAAGGTGTCTCCATAAAAGTATTACCTTCTAGTAAGTCTGTATCTCAATGAAACCTTCGGAGTTAGCATTTTGGAATGTTCCACTTCCATTATCATTATTTTGTTATCAATGAGGCTTTGCTCAGTGGGAATTTTCCAAGACATTTTGACCATTTCATCACTTTGGAAGGTCATAGAATCCTGGGCTTTCAAATTAAAACCATTCCCAAATGTGTTTATAGTAAGTGGATACAAAGATACAATAACCCATTTTGAATAGGTGGTGGTGGTAGCAGGAATTGGGGGGAGGATGGGGGGTTACATTATCAAGCTTACTTTTCATATTATGGATTAGATTTTATGTTAAAACTTTTTACCCACAAGGTTGTAAGTTGCAAAATAAATGAATGTTTTGAGATTTGAGACTACTAAACAATTTGATACATGCTATGGCATATAAGAAAGTAGTGACATAGGCTAAATGATTTAATCCTTTATGTATGTATGTATGTATGTATATGTGATCTTCCCGCAAGCAGGAACTCGCGAAAGAAGCCATGAAGGCTTATAGACTCGCAAGCTGACCGAAGCCAATCTCTCGGCACACATCCATTTAACGTCCATGTCGGGAAGTTGTTATTGAACAACACCCTTGCCAGACGACACACATTGCTGTCGGCGGGGAATCGAACCGGGGATCTCATGACTGGGAGACGCCGGCGTTAACCACTAGGCTATACACTCCGCCTTTACATCAGCTAAATGGTTTAATCTCAATCAACAATAGCCCAAGCAATCACATGTACATAATACTGAAAGTGAAGCTGAATCTAACACACATCACACAAAAATGTCATTTGTTTCAGTTGGCATTAGGACCTATAGGTCTAGGCAGCAGTAGTGTTTCCAAGTTCCACAGAGTCCTTGTTATACGAAGTAGCAATATATTACTTTAGTCAAAAGCTCAGCTGATAAGTTCCTGAAATATTGATTCACACTAGGATACTCCAAGCAATATAGGTCTAGGGCTTACTGTACAGCTTACACAGTGTAGGTAGGTCTAAGAAGAACAGGCAAGTCGATCATATGGCCTAAGTCAACTTTATAGGCTGACCCATGTGCAAAAATATCAAGCTTAAAGTTACCTTTCTGAGTTCAAAACTGCCACATTTTGAGCATTGCAATTTATTAGAGTTATCAGATATATGGGTTACGTACAGCAATGAGAGATTAAAAAGTTGATTAATTTCTTTACCTTTTTTAATGCACAATTTGACAATGGTGTTAGAGAATTCTCATTCTAGGCCTAGTCTATATATGCATGTTCAGTGCAGTTTTTAAACCTATTAGCTTAAAGTAAAACTGACAAATTACAGTAGCTTTTACTAATTGGCCAAGTAAATGGATTACCCAATGCTCATTATGCCTACATCACATGTACACTCTGGCCAAGTTGGGCGTCAATACTGTGGTAAATCCATTCACCAGACATTGTCAATTACATACTAGCCTAACAATGGCCTACCATTTTTAGGCTGAGGCTAGGGAACCACTCACTACTAAGGCTGACCTAGTCAAATTTGCTTTGAACTCTGCGACTTGACTTTCTTCTTTCTATGTGGTATACGTTGAGGGCACCTGTGTTTCTGCTTATCTAATGTTTGATTTTAATATTAGAGAATCCTCCGAAGGAAACAAATTGCTCACTACACCTGGGCCAAAGTCTTACAGTAACACTAACAAGTAAGGGTTGGGACCTAACGTTGGGTCTAACGAGCAACAATAGTAAGTTAACCTAATGTCTCAAGCCATTTTGAGTAGGCCTTGTGTTTATTTGGTGGACTTTTCGAACTCTATCTAGCGTTAGTCATAACTTGTTTATTACTTAGGCCTACAGACGTCCTACGGAGTACTGGACTCTAGCCTGTACATAAAGCCTGGACCCTAACGTTGAGCACACGCTCTTGTATTTGTAACTTGTAAGTTGAAGTAACGCGAAGTTTTGGAACAAGAATGTTGGTAACATTCTGAAACAAAAGAAACGATTCAAATAAACGTAAACGAAGCAACATTGTTTACCTTTTGATTCGAATTTACCTACTACGCAAATCCAAAGTTCGATTAAAATCCTTTGAAAGAAAACAGAAACACTTGAAAGTAAACTCGAGACTATCCCAAAAGTAACGTGCACAGTACGTGAATCTCTGTACGTGCGAACTGAACGACAAATGTGATTAAATTGCGACTACAGGCACGTGTACACACACAGTGCAGACTGTGCGCCAGCTATGTACTGGCTTGTGATGAAACCGCACTGTCGTCTGCTCTCATTTGTCCTTACACAGAACTATCTGCCAATCACAGGACAAATCGACCACGAGAGAACAAAACTGTTACGAAGGGCATTCGACCACACGGCTATGCCTGGAAGGCACTGCAATATGGTATGGACAACCACACAAGGTTCTGTTGTCATCGGTTTGTTGGCAGACAGGATTTAGCTTTCGCTCGCAATCGGAGGGTAAAAAAGTGTATTCATTGCAGAACGATCGGTTCTGCCAAGAAACGTGTCGCTACTAAACCAATAGTTTGCTTTAATACAAAAAATCCATGGCATAAACACTGGCGAAGTTGAACGCTTTTCCGCAAAATGGTAGGTAGGCCAGTTAGTTTACGTACGGTTGGTAAGCAAGTAACACACTTGAGAACCTTTAGTAACTGGTATCCATTTGACGCGGCGTGAAACACTGCATGCTATACCAAGATTGATCAAGGAGGCGCTTCCTTGACAGCTCCATGCGTAGGAAGCTCCCTTATTGCATAACGGTATATATCAACTGTTGAGGTACATGTTTAAAACGAGATTCGCGTAGACTTAAAGCAAAAGATTGAGGGTGAATGGAAGTGATACCAGTAACAGTTTTACATTCAACACAAGGGAGGCCCTCTCAAGTTGATTAGGATGAGAGACAGGTGTTCCATTTATATGATGTTTATGACAACCATGGTAAACACTGCGAGAAAGGTCAATATCACACACGAATGCTTATTTCCCTGGGTTCTATGAGGATAAATATTGACTGAGATCATGAGTTTGCCCTCATCCCTTCCCCCTCCCAACCCCCACCCACCATGTGAAACGATATTTTCCGCACACCGGTCAGATCATTTTATACATTCTGAGTCTCTATTATTGCTCCATGCATAACAGACTATTTGTTTGCAATTTATAAAAGTTTTAGTTGCTGAAGTAGGCTGGAACTGATAATAAATGATTGATGTCACTGAGATGGAGGTAGAGGACATATTGCAACTCTTGAGGTGTCACGAAACATTTCATCGAACCCCCCCCCCCCCCCCACCTTTCAGCAGCAGCAGAGCAGTAATATTCCTTTCATCAAGGATAAACCCAAGAAAGAGTTATGAACTTTGTCATTTAGCTCCCTGATCGAATGACTCTGATATTGTGTCATATTCAAGTAGAAGACATGGGATTCTGATGACAAGCTATATTTAACCTATGTTACCCTGTTCGGGTTGGCGGCTCAATATATCAAAAACTGAGCCTCTCGGCATGTCTCTCTCTATAACATAAAAAAGTCCTGAGAGACCGTATAGCTCATTGGGCATTTTGGACTAGAAGTTTAAGGGAAGCATCAACTTGTCCCTCCTTGATGATCATGTATCTGGACAATGAACAACCAAGGAGTTAATTTTTTTTTTCCATTTTTTTTTCTTTTTCAATATATGAATTTCCATTTACTTCCCTCCATACATCATGAAAACTAATTCTCCACGACTTATCTCTTACTTTTACACATTCTCTTACACATGCTCTTTTAGTGGATACCCAGTTTGCTAACAGCTTTGTTTTATTTTGACTTTACTATACGTCAGTCATTAAATTCCACAGATCGTCGTAACAAACATTCTTACAGTAAATGGTGGGAAGAAGATCTTGGGTTTTGTACGCTGGGAAGTTGTTTAGATTCGCTTGCATCTGACCCTCTTAGGTTTTGGGGAGACAACTCGTAAAGTAATACTCCGGCGTAATAACACATCAGGCAAAGTAATTTTTGAAATAGCGGTAGTCGTATAAACCTGAGCCATTATGAGGCGCGAGTAATGCGTAGTTTGATTATGGGGAGTGGAGTAATGGCGTTGTTTCATTACAGTAACCGATGGCAGAATGACTTATGTCTCATCTCTCGAACGTAAACAAGTCTCTGTTTTCTCGTTTCTTCTTTAGCGATGAGTACCGCGAAAAGTAAACCGTAAATCTTCTTCAAGTCCTGCAATTATCTCCAGTGCGTAAAATGTCTACTTAAAGGAAAACTAAAAAACAGGACACTTTTCTGCTGTGGTATCACTTTTTATAGCACTTGTAAAAAGAGAAGTCAACCTGATCGAAAGGTTGATTTTCAATCGCGGCAATTTAAAGGTGGAGTATATTGAATATACACACCAGAATAATTCCACTGGCACGACCGGTTTCGTCCTTTTGGGGACTCATCAGGCGAAGGTAGAAATCGAACCCGGACCATTGTGTCCCAGGCAAACATATCCATCGTACAAATATAAATGAGCAACGCCAACCAGCTAAAGTTGTAAGCCATTCAGTAACTACAATGCAAGTTAGAAGTAGTGCAACTACTATTGGAGGTTAATTCAACACATGCTTGTTGAGCATGGATTTTGAAAATTACCAAACTTGACCTCTGCCTGGTGCAATCTCCTCCGCCGAACCCCCCCCCCCCTCCGTTTTCAACCTCACAAAAAAATCAAAACTTATCAGCACAACATTGTGTTTTTACATTTTGTATTCGGCGAGGGCGCCTCAGACCCCTACACACGGGAGTCAGCTTCACCGATCAAACTACAATAATAATAATAATAGCCTTCTTGGATTGCATTATTCCTTGAATGAAGAGTAACTTTAAAGGAACTACACTCGACGCTTGTTAAGCTCGGATATTGAAGAGGAAACTGGCTACTTCCTGCTTTTAAACATACATTGAATATTGACGGTGTTGAATTAATGTGTTTTTGCCTTCTTTAGTTTCTTTTTTTTATTTTTTTTATTTTTATGTTTATTTATTTATTTATTTTACTTTTTTTCTTTGGGAAGGGGGGGGGGGTTGTCCTATGACATATGAACACTTAACTTCTGCCTGATGTCACCCTTATGGTACAATAGGCTTGGAAAGACGCGCCGACATCATCATTGCTCACAACATGACCTATTCGTTTAAATCCACAACATTCTCACAAGGAAGGATGAAATTAAGCATAAATGTCAATATTTTGCAAATGAAATAAACAATAATGATGCCAACGACGATGACGAAATTACAATGATGATGAACAGGACACTGACTTTGGATGGACAACATCACCTCTTGGGCATAACTGTTTCTAATCATTCTATCAGTTCAATTGAAAACCTCTACCAGTGTGATGAATATAACATTACATTAAGTTTGTGGGATAAAACATTTTCCGAACTGGATTAAAACGTTACAGTAACTCGATGATAAAATGCTACTATAGGATGTGTGTTTGACATAACGATGCTGAAACTTCTAGCAATTTTGTCAATCAATGAGTTTAATCTCCCTTCAATGTTCGCGTTTTAAGTAGGCCATAGCTAAAAGCGGCTTGTCTTCAAGGTGAGAGTAAACAGTTCAATACAGAATATCATAGAGAAAATAACTTTACTATATAATTGTGATGACAAGGGAAGTGACCGTGGGTCTCAGATATACATAGCAGTATTAACAATTGCGTATATATAGGCATAGAAACCATGCTATACAGGGAAACATTAGTATTATCCGTTTAACACGTTACTCCTATATATATACAATTGCCGTCTCGCCTAAAGCCATCCGGACAATTATAAAACTCTAGACTAAGTAATTAGATATACTCCAAAGGCCGAATTACCCAAAGATGTCAATATTGAAAATCAATTCAACTGTAGTTTGAAACGTCTCCATCAGATTAGGCGAATAGGACCCGAGAGAACGAAAAACACACACAATCAATAAACTCATATATATTCCTTGTTTGCGTAGCTTTATCTATATTATTATAGAACTAATTCCAACCAATTCTTGACCATTGTTCGTGGTGGTCACTAGAGGGGATACCTATACAGGGCTTAGCCTAATAAAAACGTATAGAACACTGGTGGAGGATTTGCCTTATTGTTGTTATCTGATACGAACAAACCTGGAATATGCAGAGTAGATACCATACGGAAAGGTACCGTACCTTACCGTATACGTCATTGATCTATATTTAGTACAGGAAACCTCGGTTGAAACTATCGCAGCTGCAGTTGTAAGTTCCAGCTAAAATGAGAGGAATAATAATAGCCGCGAGCTACCCTCCGAATTAACGTATGTTTTTATATTATGGAGACAGTTTCGCAATATACCTTTATAGATTTATATACATATAACTTAGTCTGTCCACATATATGATACAAATTGCAGGCTAAATAGCCGAGTTCAGAATATTATCATGCTACTACTACGATACCGCAGAACAGTGCATAACCCTTAGGCAATTTGGGTTTTTATAAAATCTAATAAAGTTAATTAATTATTCACTATTCCGCGGTTGTTCTGGAGTATCTGTATATACGTTGGTCGCGATACCAGCAAGAAAGAAACATCATGTAACAAAAGAAATAATTCTATCAGATATATATCCAATATATATCCAATAAGCATACCGTATGGCTTGTATTAAAAAACCGCACAGGTATACCCTTAAAAAAAAATTAAAAAATTTAAAAAAAAAGTTTATCCGCTTCTATCAAAATTTTAATTATAGAAAAAACTGAATAGCATATATCAAGTCCTCAATTGAAACGTTACAGATAATCTGTAAGAAATACAGATTGAAGGAACTACATTGAATGGGGAATGGTTTACTGCGGTGTTCTGAGCAAACACAAAACCATTTCCCCTGTATGAGTATATCATTAAGCCCATATAGCATGTAGCCAGGGAAGACAAAATCAACGTTGGCTTTACGACTCCCACGTACATCACTATGATATTTGCCCGTGATCGAATTTATCAAATGTTAGGTTATCTATATATTGGACTCCAAAAAAGAATTGTGCCAAGCCAGGGCAAAACTCTTTTTTTTTTATTAAACTTCATTTTAACGCAATAGGAATTACGTGTATAAGAAGTAAATCGTTATGTATTATTTTTTGCTGTCGTCCATATTTTTGCATGATTCGGTTATAGAAAATTAAATACCATAGAAAGTATGTTTACATTATTTGTAAAAAAATCGAGAACTTCAGAAACGGGGGAGGGGGCGCATCTAAAATGTAAGAGAAACCTTTCATTATAACAACTTCTCAAGCAATTTTCCGTTAGCGGAGTCACATCAGGTCAGGTCGATCGAGTTTAATGAGGGTACTAATATCGAATCAACCGCTCATTTATCTCGATGCGTGGAGAGGAGACATTATTCCCCAGGTGAAAATATTTTCCCCCGTTTGATTGCCTATCATAGATAATCTCCCTCATGCTTGTTCGCGCGGAAAACAATAAAATCCCGCCAGGAAATAAGAGTTCAAGCTGGTCAATCAGCGTTAACGTAAGAGAGTTCGATTAGGAATAATACATGAATATTGTTAAAACGCAGTTTCAAGGGGGTATTCCGACTTAGGTTACAGGGTATAGTATTGAAGTTGGTTTGAAATAGCGATAGGTTTGACATCACTGATCCGTAGTGGTGTAGGTTATTACACGGATAAGCTAATGGTAGCTAATAATCGGAAGACAAACTTTCCGATAAGAGGGCGCTCTTTAGAAAGTACTGATAGATAAGTTAATAAAGTGTATTAGTTTATTTTTTCATGTTTTCAGATGGTTTTTACGTTTTACTTGTTAACGTGCTTTACATCAGATCTTAGGGTCGTTGGTTGCAGTAAATGCTAACAACTATCAATGTGTCGCAGAAAATATCAAATCAAGTGATTCAATAAATTAATCAAAAAACAAAAGCCGTTGTAGAGTTTAAATTAACGTTAATCTCATAGCTGTGAATGCGAGCAGAGATCGCTTCTCATCATAATCCCTTATGTTAGCTTAAGTGTGATTTTATCAATCCCGTAGCCAGCCTTAATGGTTTAATTAACGCCTGCTTTGGTGGCTTTTCATGTCACAATATAGGCTTTACCCAAGGGGAACCCCTTTTCGGAGAGTGTCCCCTCCCCTTTCAAAAATTTTGTCAACCTGGAGGGTGCTTAGAAGCAAAATAGTGCTACAGTCTGCCACTAAAGAATGGGTTCAACCGTGCAATGGATAGCCACCCGACATATAATGTTAACTAAATACTTACTCCACATACTATTATAGGCCTACATATATATAGGCCATTTGACCGTTTACCTGTTTATCGTCTTAAAATATAACGACATTCAATATGAAATAGCCCTTGAAACATTGGATTTGTAGGGTATCCGATGGTCTGTGTTGGAATATAGAAGTTAACGGTAATGCAATTAGGGTCGATAATGTAGTTGTATCACCGGCAATATTTGAGGGATACACTAATTACATCTGCATGTTATACATTACATGGTAAGAATTACACTAGCGTTACAACCAACACTGATAGCTTTATGTAACATCTCTGAATCGTATCTGGGTCGCGCATCTGGTATCAATACTGCGCTATC
>KN890750.1:13362-28608 GCA_000934455.1 Apostichopus parvimensis
TATATTATGCAAACAACTGTTAACATTTCCATAAATGTTAAAAGTTCCCTATCATTATACTATTTCGAAGATATATCCGTGCATAGTCATTACTCATTTGTTTATCATTTCGAATGGAATATTATAGTGTAGACAAACGTGTGGCCGTACCTTGATTTTCGCACACTCATTCATTAAATATGCTTTGGCCTCTAGTAGATCCGGACCATCCTTTCCACCTTTCATTTGCAATCCTTGTTCCCTCTTGCATAGAATTGTCAGCATTGGTTTAATGACACTGGCATCAAATAACTTTGATTCTTTGCAGCATCGTACAAAACAATCGCGTAGTGGGTGGGGATACCTATCTTCCTTACTAAGTAGAATTTCCAATACTTTCTTCAAATGAAATTCCTTCTCTGTAAGTCCACAAGTTAATCGCAGTAATAATTCAGAATTGTTAATATCAAGTGATGTCAAATAACCGTCAAATTCTGTCTCAGAACTTACGTTCGACAAATACCAGGAGGCAAACAGATATCTATAAAAATCATGAGTGAATGCGGTAGTTGGCGCCTCTTTTAACACTCCACAGTCACAAAAAACACTTAATACATTTCTTGGAATTACAACCTTCTCAGCTTCAGACGACATTTTCTTCGTTAGTTCCTTGATCGCAAGTTTTCCCAATGACTCTTTAATGTCTTCAAAGTTAAATTTAGTTTTTTTACGCTGAAAGGCAGCCTTTCCTACGAGCAAACGAGGATCATCAATCCATAATTCTAGACAGCTTAGAAATCCTCTAGCCATTTCAGTTATGCTGTTGTATTTCACGTAACTTTCGTTTTCGTTTGAACTAAACATTAGCGTCAATATTGACAAAAAAATCGGGGTACTGGATAGATGATTTAAAAGTGAATTATCTTGTAGAACTGTTTTTAGCTCGACGTTATAATTACTCGAGACTGCAGAAAAGTTTTCCAAGTAATTATCCACCTGTCTGGGAGTAAATTTTGCCAACTGAGCGTAAACTAAATCCCCTTTAACTGTTTTGATGCTCTCTGATGGGCGTGTCAACAAAATGACGATAGCATTTCTCATTTTGTCTTTCATCATTAGACTGTGTACTTCTGAGTTAGGAATTGAGCATTTAGAATATGCTTCGAAGTCATCAAAAATGATAAGAATGTTTTCCTCTTTTTCCAACATAGTTTGTATTGTGTCATGTGTCATTTTGCTACCGGTTGGAAGTAGCTGTCTAACTATAGACGTTAAAATGTCATCATCGTCATTCATTTGCTTTAGAGAGAGAAAACAAACGATAGGAAACGTCTCTTTTAAGGACGTCTCGATCCATTCTTTGACTAGTTGTATGGCAAACGAAGTTTTGCCATGACCCGTTTCTCCTTCTAAAATCGCATTTTTGCCATTCTTTAGGAGATAAGAAATTAATTCGGTGCCGTTATTTAGAGTAGAATCATCATCAGTGGTTGACATCTTTTTTACTTTCCTCACAACAATTTTGTTAGGGACGTAAATATATCCGCAATTCTCTCGCCAAAGATGATTGTACGTGAGACTAATCCATTGCCTGTACGTAATTTCGAGGTCTTTTACAAATTCCGTTCTTACATCTGATGAATTTGCTGCAACAAGGGAACAAAAAAAAAAGAAACTACAGGATACAGCAATAACACACTTCTACAAAATGTATAAGTTTAAAAATTGTTAGACCGACGAAGCCTTTACACGATACAGTACATACGTTACGGCAGTTACACATTAAATGGTGACGTTAACCAGCACCTAAGAACTGTGACATGATCTATCCCACTATGAAAATTAGACGTGGTAACCCTTCTCTATGCACTCTGACATTCCATTTCGTAAGGAAAGTAACACTTCAATTAACAGAACTGTTTGTTGACCAGCAGTTGGCTCTGAACGCTACAAAAAAAAAAAACAGAAGTTTGATGCGTCAGTAACTTTCAAAGTCTGTTAAACATTGAAGTTTAGGTCATCATTGACACTTAAAGGGTGATAAGTCGTCTGGAAAACTGAAAATCTTAATTTGACTAAAAGTGGACGAGAGGAGAGACCTTTACAATGTGTTTGGTATGGCGTGATGATACCCGTTAGCTAAATGCAGAAGCTATTTACTCATGATATCAAGGCGTCTCTGCACGCAAAGGGAACATTACATATGCGGAATTCTTATTCAGTTACTATCATGTTGTGGTAATAACTATGTAGGTAATTGTCCGCAACCTAAGTCGAAATCAGTTGTCCCTCAGTGTTGAAGAACCAAGGTCTTTGAAAGTGCAGATCGGTTGATTCTACGTAATTAGTTTAGTCAATGTGAATAGGAAAGGGCTTGTGAAATAAGTGGATTGGCAGATTGTATACGAAAGCTTTGGCAAGATGTCTATGTATTGCAGTAGAAGATAATACATTAATTATTCATTCATAATGTTAACGAAGCTTAAGCATTCTCTCAGCTTGGCACATCTCATCTATTTCAATTGAACACCATGGCTATTGTGAATTTCGGAATGCTGGAAGAAATCTTCTTTCAACGCACCGCTGTTGCTCATATGATCTTTTCATGTGAACATCGTCTCAGTACCCGAAGATGTTTATAGCTGTGACGGCTATATCAGTGTTTAAAGTTATGTTCAACCGAAATAGGCCAGTGATGTGATGTAAATCCCAACCTTAGGGTTACAATCTGCTCCGTACAGTTATTCACTGCTTTTTGGGGCAGTTCATTGCAGGGTAAAGACTGCAATCATTTTACCCCGTTAGCTCACAGAACGGTTAGCCAGTAAGTTGTTATTATGTTGGTGAACATTGACAACTTGCAAGACTCGTAGAAGTCAAAATTACCCCAAAGTTATTACATTATAGGATAATTAATCAACACCGTAATACTGGTGTAATCGGGCATTCGACATGTACTCAGCAGGTATTGAACAAGTCATCAACTTATTGCAGAAAGCTGCACAATTTTCGGAGTTTGAAATGTTGACTGTTGCAACTTTTGTTTGTTTGTTTGCTCCAGTACAACTAGTGATCTGAGCACAATAGTTATATATGACATAGTTATATATAAAAACAATGCTCTAGGTTGTATTTTATTTTGGGTGGGGCAGGTTATGAATCACCACTTGACAATTCATCTGTCAATATCCATTGTTACCAACAGTCTCTTGACTGGTTTATGGCATGCAAAGCTAACGTGTTAAATTAGTGTATATGACCATGTTTAATCAGAGTATTAAACAGAAATACATACCAGCGAGGTGTTCTTGTCCTCTTGGCATTAATTCCTAACGAATAGAATGCAGTATATGATAATGACAAATGTTAAATGTAACAGTGTAATCATTATGAAATGTTATCATAAGGAAACGTTTTGATGGTAATCAATTGCTTAAAGTTTACATAAAGTTTAGTAAGTTGAATATTGTTTGTTTTTAATGCTTACTAAGACGGTTCAGTTGGGTGTGGGACAAAGCCACTTAGAAGGGCAATGCGACACGTAGGTGATAACATTACGACATTATACCGACAAAACAAACTTCTGTGCATGCTGTATCAGAATTTGCTACATTTGTTACATGTATTGTTTTACCACAAGCCTCAATATTTACACTTCTCTTAATTTCTCAACCGAAAAGCACTTCTCTATACAAAACTGGAGAAGGGTAAACTAACATCCATTCAGTAAGTAAGCTAATCTCAGGAAAAGTAAATTTCAACTTTAGATTAGATACCGTTCCATGAATTGACGATCACAATAACGGAAATGATACAATGTAATACAGAAGGAAAGTTAAACATCAATAATAGATTTCCACACTCTTCGTCCAACTTTATCAAATAAATATCACACAAAACATGTAAAACACCACGATTTGATGGTTTCCTCACCAGGGATAATATTGTCGTATATTTCTGTTACATTCCAGTTCGGAAAAAAACCCAGATAATCGACAGAATTCTACATAGAATATCGTAACAATTCTTATCGAAATATAATCATTACCTCAAGTTCACGTTCTTCATCTGGAGAGGTTTTAGAGTTGTCGACTTTGAGGTTTCGTTGCATTTTGAAGCAATAATATAGACTTATAGCAACTGTTTGGAGAAGAAAACAATAACGTTATTATATAATTTGTTATCTCACGATCACATTTATCATATTGTCTTTTGAAAGACTAACATGATAACAAGTATAGGACATCTCTAAATTATGGCACTGCGTTACGACGTAATCATATTTCCATGGACTGCTCTGTAAAGTATGATACAAGAGCATGGTATGATATCGTAACCCGCTTGACCTGAACAAAATAGCTACTTATCGAAAACAATGTTGTGCGGTTTGATATAACTTACCAATTGCTATTAAGATGAGTACGACAGCCAAAGATGTCAATGTTACAATCAGTATAACGTTGGGCGATGAGTTTATATCTTCATCACAACTTTCTGCGAATGAAGGAAGTATAACAGGTCAGAAGAATAGGATTTCATTACGTAACATTTACGACGCAAGAAGAATGGAACCTATCTTTGTTAATGACTTATACATTTCACCGGCGGTAATTAATTGAGATGTTACTTTTAAGCGTGACAATGCTGACAATAGTATAAATAACTTTCAAACGTTCATATATACGTATTTAATTTTGCATATGCTGACTTGACATTCGAAGGTACATATCACTTGAATCTTTCATGCGATATATTCGGTTTAGAAAATGCTGTGTCCGTTTTATGAAGGTTCCAAAATTTCCCATTCAATATGTTTAAGAGTGGATCTACAATACCAACAGAAAGAACAAAACATACAAAGCAAACTAAAGGTTATATTGCACCTGGTTTGATCACTATTGTCTTTGAAGAATGAAAAAGATCTTTGATGAGACCCTTTGCGTTGCAAGAAATGACTGCTCCGTTACTGCAAGAAATGGATTCTGTCAGCTCGTAGTGAAGAGTTGATGTTACCATGAATAAGTGAGAATCAGTGTTTGCTTCACTACTTTGCTTGGTGAATTTGATCATATCTTGGTTCAGCGTGGTCCATTCTATTTCAACTTGCGGACGATGATTTGGTACTTTACAAGTAATGTTGCTCTCTTTGGGAGACTGTACAACACAGTCACCTAGTGGAGGACATTTCTCAGACAGAATGTAGGATGGTGTTGGGGGCACTAAAATAAAGAAGAATTTAAACACGAGTTAAGCCGGCCGAATTTAGGACAATTATGTAAAATGACGTTATAAATTTGTCTGTTTAAGTGCCGGAAAAGAATTTATGTTACATGGAACGTTCCTTTCTATTGAAGGGAAGAGATCACATTTAGTTAACACACCAAAAAAAAAACTGTGCTTGTTTCAGTTTGGCAAAGTGCTTCTTCGGATTCCTACGGAGTTAGTTTAATTAAAAGTTCGTTAAACTCTCATTTCAAGAGTCCAACGGCATTAATTACCACCGAAAGAGGAAAATACTCAAGCCTCATGTTTTTTAAAGTACTTTCTCAGAATCTACAAAACAACTGACTAAAACTATTTATTAATACCCCTGTTAATATCTGTATAAAAAGAAAGAAAAAAGTATTACCATTTACATAATAATTTTAAGTAATCATGCATTTCGGACTGATATGTATAATGCATCCCATAATACCGAAAGTCAGCGTTTTTTTCTTATTTCACATAACATTGTTCTGTCAATGAGTTATTTCATTGTTATACCAGTGGCTACGTCTCCAATGAATAATACAATTAGTAATGAAGGAATCTGCCTGTCTCACCAATCAAGCAGTTTGAAAACAAATACGGTCTCTTATCGCGCTAATTGCTTTCTCTTTTTTCATTTTCCTTTTTGAAACCAAATATTCTATTTTGGGTCATTTTAATAACAACTAACGACTATGTAACCAACGGATCTATTGGATTATACATTTAATGCAGGTGTATCATATACACGACAGGCACAAAAAGCTATTGAAGCCGACTGTCCACGCACATGTTAACGAGGAAGTAAAACGAATCTAGAATAAAAACTTCATTGGGATCAAATCAAAAAGAGAAAGAGTTTGCTATCACAACGGATGCCATATCGAGAGTGACTGAAACTTTCAGGAACAATGAAAGAGTTTTTTTTTGGAAATTCTTTTCTGCCACCTTCTCCCCCTTTATGGCTGTGCTCCAAGTCTTCCCAAGCCTCAGCTACTTTAGCTGATACCTGCATATGTATATATGTTGTGCTATGGTTTATCACTCTTAAAAAATGTCTTTGGTCATTAAGAATCATACATTGGATACTACGAAATGTTGGAACCATTTGCTTACCAAATACTGTCAACTTTGTTGAATGCACCTTGCTGTCCGTTGAGTGGCATGTATACGTTCCTTCATGATGAAATTTTGTTAACTGGATAATTAAACTGCCATCGTCTGCAAGATGGAAATCTGTCTTGAAAGTTTCAATTACATGCTTTCCTTTTGGCGTACCAAATGCAACCGTTTGATTAAATGCCGTAGTCCATACTATGGTGTTTTCATAAAATGTTTTACACAAGAGCTTTGACTGTTTGTTTTCCTCAAAGTACACAGATATCGAAGAAGACGATATCGGATTGCCATCACTAAGAAACACGAGGACTTGATTTGATCGGTGAACTTCGTTGTTTGCAGTACGACACTCTAATAGAGCTACGGTTGAAATTTCAAGCGTTGATAAGCTTACCTCCGACATTGAATCAAAAGTAATATTTGAGGCAGAGGTTACACTTTCTGAGCTGGAAATGGCTTCTTCCTCTCCGCCCGTTAATCTTAGCCAACGTAGTTGTGTCATTGGTCTTGCTCCTTTATAAATGCACCTTATCATGGTATCTGTTGTCGTTTGAAGAAGACACAACGGAGAACCCTCGCAGCCTGAAATTAATGGATATGACTCATCTGGTGTGACTGTGTGTGAAAACGATAGAGAACAAAGGAATGTAGGACCAACCATTAGATTATCTGTGAGTCATTCTCAGTGGTAACTGATCAAATATATAACACATGTTAAGAAAGTATAATACACATCATTTTTAACTGATTAACGGGTAATCACCTTTATCAGTTTTAGCTAATAACCATGAGCATTGCCTGACCCACACGTAAACACGAAGAAAACAGTACGTCACACAAACACACTGTCAAATTTGTTTGAACTTAACCAAAATTAACACTGATTCCAAAGTCCACTTTACGATTGCGGTGAAACATATTATGAATAACACTATAGCCATTGGTATTTAGAAACTACATTGACAACAAATGCTAAACATGATGTTGAGCTGTTCCGCCTGAATCTGTGAGATTCCTTTACGATCAACATTCTAGGATATTACTCTGTAAGGGGTCTTAAGTCGCGTTTTCCAGTACTTTAATGATTGATTTATACTGTATTTAATACAAATATGTGCTCACCTGTTACGACCACATCAACGTGATAGGTATTAAAAAAGTCATTCGGTAATATGCAAAGCACTTTGAATTTATTTTCGTGTTCAAAGGAAACATTCGTGATGATAAGGTTTCCATTAGACTGAACGTCAAATTCTCCACTTGTGAATCCCTCGCCAGACTTTGTCTTCCAATCGTAGATAAGGGTGGCTGCTTCTTCACTATTGTCGGCGTTGTCGTACCAATATAGGGACGTACAGCCTTTTGAAAACTTACAATGGATGAAACTTCTTGTTTTATATTCGAAAAACTCTTCTGATACACATCCATCTAGTTCTTTGTCTGGAAGATGGATAGAGTTCGAAAGAAAAATATTTAAAAATATAATAAACAGTGACATAGTTTTTGATCAGTCATACATACTTATTAATCACAAGGAGACAACACTTTAGTTTATTTTGATATTTTCAAAGAGTTACGAAGCCAACAAAAAGCTCATTTGAAGCCTTATCCATGTGATGATCGTGGACGAACACCGGCTTATACCAATCCTTCTCATGTTTAGAGAGTTATCGACACCGAGTGCCCCTATCCGACAAACGGGAGGGTACATCAGCATAGGACTACTTTGTCAAACACTGTGGAGGTGAAGATGTCACTGCAGTGCAGCTATGTTGAACAAAGTTGCATTGAAACCATTGAAGAACAGAACCAATTCCTAGTTCCAAAATTGGAAGTCCAGAAAATGTGGTTTCTGGTGAGGATGTGAACTTTGAACCTAATGATTGCGGGCGGACACTCTAACCGATACACTTCAACCTTTTCATAACTGTACGAAGGAATCTAACAAGAATTATATAGTAATCCTCATCTATCATGAGATGTAATAAGCCATTAACAACATTTCTGATGGTTTGGCTTATTGGTTACTTCGCTTTTACAAATGTTAAGATACATCCATACTAACACGCTCCGTCCAGCTACTTTTTTAATGTTATCTTGGTCTAAACAATCGTAAATAATATATGGTAATTGTCGTGTTACTTCTTCGGTTGATTGAATAAAACAAATTCTAAAACTTAAGTAAGTCATGCTGCCAAGTGACGTCATATATTTTAAACATACAAGTGATGAACACAGAAGACGAAGTTGATGAAAAGGGGATAACACTTACCGTTGGCAGCGTCAATAACAACGGCTACCAAGAGTAACCCAATGAGGATTTCTTTCTTCATTTCTGCCAAAAAAAAAAGGAAACAAGACAATGAAAACTTGTAATACAAAAACAGAAGGAAAATTCAATTTCAACTTACGTTTGCTGATAGATGTGATCATTTGCAGATCCGTTGAAATAGCCTATTTAACCGTGGATTCACCAAAGCATATGTACCTACAAGTTAACCCTGGACAGTACGTTTGGGAAATGCTATTCTAAATGTGAACGTATTGGTTGAATTGTTAACATTTCAGCACGTGTAACCGCGTGTAAATTTTTGAACTTTGAATTAATGACAAAATGAAATACAATTAATTACAATGAGAACATTAATGTAGTGAGCTTGCCATTTCAAGTCATACACAATTTTGAGATTATAAAATCTTCGTAAGTTTGATTATCTCTAGAAATGTTGCAGCTTCTATAATGGCTCTGAGATTCCGAAGAAATTTCACAGTAATTCCTAAAAGTTCTGGTGTATCGTTTCGCTTGAAATAACTCCGAGGAAACAAATTGAAAATCCTGACCCAACACGGATCTCCCACTATTGGCATCCTGAACTGCCAGCCATATCGGTGTACCCTTCACCTTAAATAACAACGTCAAGTTGGTCAAAACCTTACAGGTCTTGAAAAGCGCCCTCACCGTCCATATGCAATGTTCCCCGAACGCTATTAACTTTGAAGTAAGTCATAGCAACATAATCATATCTGATTTGGCGCTTTTAGACTCTGAACTTTTAAAGTGTTATCAGGCATAATCATACACATATCAACGTTTTGTTTGATAACTGATATCTATACATCTTCTAGTTTCAGTTTCGTTTTATTACACAAAACACACAACTTAGTTGTATAAATATTCGATGGAATGCTTGCATAACCGCTCTTCAATGTTCCGTGTCTCCTAACCACGCACACTGGCGATCCAGAATGATCTCCTTCCTGCACCGCTGATTGCAACGGCTAGAAAGCACCGCTGAAGGGAATACCTGTAGGGCTAGAAAGCACAGCTGAAGGGAATACATGTAGGGCTAGAAAGCACCGCCTTAGTAAATACCTACAGCCTACCTATAAAGCATAACTGAACACATTAATTTAACATATGAAAATAACAAATGGGGACAGTATAATTGCGATAAATGGAGGTGAGGAATAGGAATGAAAGAATGGAAATCAGGTGTCAAAAATTCAGATAGCGTGTATACATCTTAGGCTGAACTATAACTTGTCTCGTACTCGAATCTGCTGGACTCAACTACAGCCCTGAGTAATAGACCTATATATTTTTGAATTCAAGCAAAGTGGAATATTCAATTTTGGGCATTCATGTAAAAACCCCTTGTAGATATGCAACAAGTTGCTCGGTCATATTTCAACAGATGCCTCGGTCAAAATTCGTCGCGCTCTGATTAAGGTCTTTCTTCCAGATGATCATGACGAAGGACAGCCAGAAGAACACGAGGCAGCGAACATGATGCAATTCAATGCTGATTAGATATAATTATGTTATAATGGTGCCAGTGGCAAATGTATATGGTCAAAATGCACTGACGCTGATCAGGTGTTAATGATGAGCAAAGCGAAAATGTTATACTGATATTTATACAACCTGTATTAAGAATGATGTCTGCGAACGATGATTCTTCAAAGCAAGTCAGACAACGGCTTGAGCAAATTGTTTGATATATAAGTGACAATATTCCTTCATCTAAACGTTTCTTTACGTGGCCAACAGCACCCAAATGATCAAACATAGTATGATTAACAAGCACAGCATATCGACGTTATAACAAAGATAACAGCAATACAATCATATCTAACTTGGCGCTTTGTGGACTTTGAACATTTCAATTACAACGGTGATCAGGCATAATTATACACACATTAAATATTTGTTCGATAACTGATATCTATACAACTTCTATTTTCGTTTTAACACACATAACACACTACTTAGTTGTATAAATTATATATGTATGTGTCGGTGTATATCTTTATGTATGTATGTCTTTGCAGCCTTGAAGTCTCCTCGATAGAAGGACTGAGTATACGAAGTAACAATAATCATTTCCTTATTATTCTACAGGCAGGAAACGACACCAAGAAAGCTGTGGAAGTTCTATAATATACTAATATTGAATCGAGTTAGAAGTAAAGTGGACCCAGTCAGTTGTATTCCCATTTTAGGTCAGGCCATTAAGTTTCCGAATGGCATATCGACTCAATGTATTTACACGAAACAGAGGGTTAAGAGATATTTGATATATCACAACCGGTCCTATTCATACCTTTATATATTCAAAGATTCAAAGACGCTAAGACATCTAAATAACCTATATCAAGGAGAGACAGTTAACCATCACCATACTACAATTTTGTGAAGTTAACAACTAACAAACGATGATGGTAGTGTAACATGTATCCATGACAGGTGCAGTCTGAAAACGTAATTCTCTGTGAATTGTTACGATCGATCATGTGACCAATTTTGCACACTAACAACACAAAGGAACACAAACAATATGCGGTACTTTGCAAAGCATTTCAGCTTCAAGTTGACAATTGAGCCCTACAAAACTCCTCTCTGTATTTTTCTTCTTTACCATGGTAGAAATTCCAGTAGAACCCAGTTAAAAAATCAACTAGGTTATACTAGGGCCTACTATGTTTTACTGGTTTTTAACTGTGTTTAACTGGGTCTTACTGGGTTCCAACTGGACTATGCTGTACATCAGCTAGGTTCAACTGGGTTTACACAATGTTCAACTGGGTTTGTTCAGGCCCAACTGAATTTGAACTATGTTTGAACTGATCCAGTTGGGCTTCAACTAGGTTTCACTGGTTATTTAACTAGCCCAACTGGGTGTGAACTATGTTGACTGGTGAACTTGCCCTGTTGGGGTTGAACTAGGTTTCACACTGGCCCAACTGGGTTTGGACTATGTTGACTGGTGAACTTGCCCTGTTGGGGATGAACTAGGTTTCACACTGGCCCAACTGGCTTTGGACTATGTTGACTGCTTTTATTTTAGGCGTAATTATCGAGATTATTATAATGTAAGTTCGTAAGCAGTAACCGTATCGTAATATATTGAAAATGCTAAATTAGCCAACTTATGAGGGGTGTAAAATAAATCTTTGTCATATTTATCACAGTTATAATTAAACGATTAAACTTTTGTACCGCAATGATTAAAAATATGAAATATTTACTATTTAATAAATTTGAAAAAATTATGTTATACTTTGTTCGGCGATTTGAACAATTGATAGGCAAAATGCCTTCCTAGTGCAAAATGGTATATGATCCGACTAAATTTGAAATTTTGAACTTACTAATTGATTGTAAACGGGCTCTTTATCATAAATATTTGAATTGAAAAGAAACTTTATATATAGTGGCCTAGGACTATAGTATTGGCTAGGCCTAACAAACCGGTTCCCTACTAGGTATACTACATGGTACATTTACTAACATTAGACATATCCTAACGTTATAGTTGACTAGTTTATAGGGGCCTAACCTAGTTATACTCAAGTTAACACCTATATTTAGCCGTGTGATTTTAGGAAAGCTATCGTCAACTAGCAAACATAATGGCAATTTCTTAAGGTGTCACGAACAAAAGAGGCTCACAGATATTTCAAAATTTCCGCAATTGCCTTGATTGTTGTTTCAAACATGAAGTGTCCTATTGGCATAATAACATACTTTGCGAAAGTCACAGCATACACAGTCACAGCTACAAATATGAGGATGCCCTACACTGAACATTATGAACATTAAACTATCAATCTAATTTCAAGTGAGGCTTCATTTATACAGTATAGATCTACTGTACACAAAATGAAAAACTTTTTATAGTGTGGTGTTATATTGTGTAGATAACACCAGTTGAGAATCCCAGTTCAAACTATTTAAAAATATAAGCAGTAAAACATAGTTGAACCAGTTGGACCCAGTAAAACATAGTTGAACCAGTTGGACCCAGTAAAACATAGTTGAACCAGTTGGACCCAGTAAAACATAGTTGAACTTGAACCAGTTGGACCCAGTAAAACATAGTTGAACCAGTTGGGAATCCCAGTTCACCCATTTCAACCTAGTTTTTTTTTCATATAGAAAATTCCAGTTGAACCCAGTTCAAAAGTTCAACTGGAATTTCCACCAGGGTAAGCAGTCATCAGACACATTAAAGAAACAACTTCCTAAACATGTTATTACGAATAAAACATTTTCTCTATATATGTATATACAAAAAGGACGTGGATTCCTGGCACGTTCTTGATTGGAGTTAAGGTTAGGAGTTTAGATTATATGTGTTGCATTCAGTTCTCGGAGAGTCACGTTACTCAGGTAAACGATTTTTGCACATTGTTACCAGGGTCCCAAGCACGTTCAGCGAATACATATGGACAAGATTAACTGGAGCATTGTGAAACGGTAATTGTTCAGAGCAGGGGATAACTCCTTGCTGAATCACGGCTCGCGATATTCAATTAGATATTAGATATTCAATTGAGAAGTCACATACGTAAGATTAAGCGAGACATAACATAGTAAAAGCAACGACGTAGGCATATAAGAGTGTTCATCTTAGCAGCATACATATACAATAATCCATGTATACTTAAATCATTTCTCATTAAAATGCAGAAGTGTAGAAAAAGAACTTAAATCAATTATGTATCTGACAAGCATACCTTTGCATAAAGCAATTCTTAATTATCTACAATTTGTACACAGGAGACTGTTTGTCATATGAATGGTTAAAAATACAATATTCAACAATAAACATTCAATCATTAACAAATATAATAAAACAGTCCGTTCATTTATTAAGATGCTGAAACTTCATCGATAAAGTAAAAGAAACATCAGTCAGGGGAAGAACCATCATTTTAATACTGGTAGTGTGGGTTGAGATATCATGTCGTCCATGGGGGAAAGTTCTAAGGCCCTGAGAAATTTTAGTAAAATGGACTTAAAATCCAAATGGTGCTTTATATTCTTTTCCAAATTTTGAAATAACCTTGAATTTTTTTCGACTGTTTACCTACAGACTACATATATATATATGTATTGTACACATTGGATTCTTTTTGGAATATTTTTTTCTCTCAGTGGATGGCTGAGGGCATGGATGGGGATGAACCCCTTGATTGTATTCCCCAGAGTTTACGTGTTTGCGCCAATCCTTACATACAGAAAACAATATGTAAAATAATGTTATGTAAATCACGGGTTGTAAAGAAGTAAAGAAGTACTACTAATTGCCATTTTAGCTTGTAAGTTGTAGCAAGTAGGCCGAGGCTGAAGTGGATTGATGATACTGATATACCTAGGCCTAACTATAGTTTAGCTATATCATGGAAGTGATCTAAATGTTATCATTCATTGCAATCTACACAATTGCATACAGTGGGAGTGAGCATTGTTTTAAGCATTGTTTATTGATGCATAGGTAGTAAAAATTGACTACATTATCTGATGAATGTTTAATGCAAGGAATGCAATGTATTGGCAAGGAATCAGTTTAGCCCATCTGGCTTTCTAGTTTCAAACGTACTTGAAGAAGTTAGAATCACAACTGATTACATTTTGGGCATTTTCTTTAGGAATGTCAATGTTTTGTGAGTGGTACATGTGAATAACTGCTTATATTCCATAGAGGTTTTTACACAACTTTATTATGATGGGAATTTATTTTTTCCTTTCTTTGTTGTTACTTAGGAAAGCATCAACTTGAAGTTCTCTTTGCAAAAGATTTCAGGAAGACCTCAGCCATATACATGTGTTACCATTTGGAGGAAGCAAAATACATCCTCATCAATCATTTGTGATCATTGAGAGACATGCCCTATCCCAGAGGACATTTATGAAGGTCATTGATGTGTGCTTCAAATCATTCTACGTGTTTAATCTGGAATACCAAAGTGTATCTCTTGGTGCCTGGGAATTTTTCCAAAAAGTTGTTTACGAGTTGCCTGGTGGTGGGAAGTGCAACCAGCTTCGAGATTTTCGTGCTTACCGTGCCAACAAAAAAGACAAAGAAACAATATTGACTTTGGGAAGAGTTGTTTCTTTGTGTTTAATCTGGAATATCAAAAGGCATGTGCTAACAACAAAGACAAAGTATTAAACTGCAGTTTAGCAGTCGTCATAGACAGCACCCCACGTTTTCTCATCTCACGGATCAGAATGATTCACGAATCTAAAGTTGTTGCTTATTTCAAATTGACTTTGGGAAGAGTTGTTTCTTTATGTTTAATATTTTGGCACTTTAAAGTTGACTTAATTCCACATGACAATACTTTTATAGCCTAAATTGTTAATTTTACTTTTAATGGGATATAATATATGGACTTCTGGAATAGGAAGGTAGTAGGATGCTTAATTGCTGAAAAATCAGACCTCAAAATTCAAGAAAATGTCACGGTGGCGACAAAATCCGAAATTTCAAAGTGTAATAATTCGGCCAACTCATTTGAAAATCCGCCCTTTAGTGGTACGGACATAAGGATTTTTGCTGCCTCGGGCATTATACAAGGATCTTGCGGTATTCGCGGGAAATTTGATCTTCC